>CM070011.1:23587039-23839539 GCA_036247105.1 Cirrhinus mrigala | reverse complement strand
AAATTTAAGTCATTTTGGAGACTGACAGTCCTCGTCATTTATTCCTTTTCATTATAATAAAAAAGCCATTCTTCAAAAATTCACTTTTTACATTTTGTGAAGGAAAGGAAGTGATGAGTTCGGACCATAATTCCTGCTGAACCATCGCAATAATCTTTAAAAAAAAAAAATGGCAATGTTTATGCTGACACCTTACATGATTGGCAATCTGCCTTTGTCATTTCCTGTGAGAAGAGAGATAATGATCAGTGACTTTAATGTGCACGTGTAAGAATGCGTACCTCCTCCAAGCGACGCCTCTGTTCTTTCTGCTCCTCTATTCGTTTCTGTCGGTCGTGCAGCAGCTGGCGTTTGTGCTCCTCGGGGTCTCTGCGCTGAGCGGCGAGCTGCGCCTGCTGTCGCTTTAAGGCCTCTGAGCGCTCCTTATTCTCTTGCTGCAGCCGCAGGAAATCCCTACGCAACGTCGACTCACCAGGAACATTTAAAATAGAGCTAACGAGACAGACATAAACAGAAATGAAGGAGAGTTAGCTGATATAAACACAGTTTAGAGCTAAGCTTGGGTAGTGATGACCGAGTTCTGTGGTTTGCAAGGACTGCACAGTACATTTGTTTCTCTGCGTTACATCAGATCATGTACTCATGTGCAAATGAGTAAAAGGATTGATCCGTGTTGAGTGATATTGTCAAGCTTTAATGGAGCATTACGATCAACCATCTATCTACATAAAACAGTTCCCTAAACAAATCCATTAAGGATGAAAGTGTAACTTCTGCCACAAAGCATCAAGCACAATTGTAAAAATATCAACTGTTTCCAAGTAGCAGTTTTCATGTTTTGATGAACAGGAAAGTCCCGCCTCAGACAAAAGCTTACCTATTCTTGACTCATTCAGACATGTACAGACAAGTCCAATTCAAGTCTCAAATCTTTTCTCCTAAGTTTTTTTTTAATGAAAACTCATTTCATTTAAGGAAAGTCATGCAAGTTATGTACTAGTTTAAGTAAAGTCTCAAATCAGCTATGTACTAGTTTGTCAAGTCTCAGGTCAGTTATTTACTAGTTTATTTTAAGTCTAAAGTGAGCTATCTACTACTTAAAGTCTCAAGTCAGTTATCATTTATCCAAGTTATCAACTACTTTAAGTCTCCAGCCAGTTATTTACTAGATTAAGTCTCAAGACCGTTATCAACTAGTTTAAGTCATCTTAAGTCAGTTATCTAATAGTTCATGTTTCAAGTCAGTTTATCAACGAGTTTAATTGATCTTAAGGCAGTTATATACTAGTTTGAGTCTCAAGTCAGCTTTTAACTAAATTAAGTGATCTCACGTCAGTTATCTACTAGTTTATGTGATCTTAAAGGAACACTCCACTTTTTTTGAAAATAGGCTCATTTTCCAACTCCCCCTAGAGTAAAACAGTTGAGTTTTACCGTTTTCGAATCCATTCAGCCGATCTCCGGGTCTGGCCGTAGCACTTTTAACCTAGCTTAGCATAGATCATTGAATCTGATAAGACCGTTAGCATCTCGCTCAAAAATGACCAAAGAGTTTCAATATTTTTCCTATTTAAAACTTGACACTTCTGTAGTTACATCATGTACAAAGACGGACAAAAAATGAAAAGCTGCGATTTTATAGGTCGATATGGCTAGGAACTATACTCTCATTTCGGTGTAATAATCAAGGAACTTTGCTGCTGTACCATGGATGCAGCAGGCTCTGCGTAACATCATTGCGCCTGCTGCACCCATGGTACGGCAACAAAGTTCCTTGATTATTACACCGAAATGAGAGTATAGTTCCTAGCCATATCGACCTATAAAATCGCAACAAAGTTCCAAAGTTCCTTGAATGGATTCAAAAATGGTAAAACTCAGCTGTTTAACTCCAGGGGAGATGGACAATGAGCCTATTTCCAAAAAGAGTGTTCCTTCAAGTCAGTTATTTACTAGTTTAAGTCTCAAGTCAGTTATATACTAGTTTAAGTGATCTTAGGTCAGTTATCTACTAGGTTATTTCAAGTCTAAAGTCAGTCAGTTTTCTTATAGTTCAAGTCTAAAGTCAGTTATTTACTAGTTTAAGTGATCTTAAGTCAGTTATCTACTAGTTCAAGTCTCAAGTCAGTTATCTACTAGTTTAAGTCTCAAGTCAGCTATCAACTAGTTTAAGTCATCTTAAGTCAGTTATGCACTAGCTCAAGTCTAATGTCAGTTATTTACTAGTTTAAGTCTCAAGTCAGTTATCAACAACTTTAAGTGATCTTTAGTCAGTTAATCTACTAGTTCAAGTCTCAAGTCAGTAATTTACTTATTTCTCAAATCAGTTGTCAGTTATCCAAGGTATCAATTACTAGTTGTCTCTATTTATCTAATAGTTTAAGTCTCAAAACAAGTATCAACTAATTTAAGTCAATTATCTAACTAGTTCAAGACACACCAGTTATCTGTTTCATGCAAAAAAAAAAAAAGTTACCAATTTGAATTAAAACCCCAGTGGAAATACCAGTTTAGGTCAAGTCTTAAGGCAGGTATGTAGTAGTTTCAGTCAAGTTGCAAGTCAATTATCCACTAGCATAATCAAGTATAATAGTTTAATAGTTTATCTAACGGGTTCATTTTCCAACAAACAAATCTCAGGTCAGTTATCTAGTACTTCAAGTCAAATTACAAGTCAGTAATCTACTAGTATAATCAAGTCTAATAGTTTACCTAAAAGCTTAATTTTCTAACAAGTTTATTATTTAGTTTAAGTCAAGTTGACCTTAAAGTTAAACTACTGTAGAGTCTGTAGTATCTCTGGCCTCTGTACATTAAATTGGGAAAGGAGAGCGTGTTTAAACATCAGAAAACATACACACATCATACCGCTAAGTTAGCGAGTTAACAGAAAAGGTCAATAACATTGCAATTAAAATCTCAGAGGAAGCTTCTGCAGTGTTGTGTAGTGCTATGTAGGGTTGTGTAAACACAGATGCTGCTGTGTTTACCTGGATTCTCTCTCATCTCCTCGGTTCTCATCCTCTTCATCACTACCGCTGTACTCATACTCTGTCTCCTCTGAGAGGAATCAAGACAAAATGAAAAAGAGAGAGACACAGAGAGGGAGGGCAGGAAAATAATGAGAAAGGCTTTAGGCTTTAATATAATATGGCTAAACACCGTTTATGCAGACTGCAGCACTTTAGTCTCTAAATCATCTGCATTCTTCCTTAACTGATACTGTATGAGCTATAATAATACTGCTGAAGCCTGCTGGCTGGATGCTGCCATTTTTAGCTATTCCTCATACTTCATATTCAGAAAGAAACACAATTCAAGCCCAGCTGTGGTATTTGATTACACTACTGACCACAGATCTCATGAATTACTCTAAGCTACGTGAGCTATGTACAAGCACCACTTTTGTGGTCCAAGTCAAAGTTGAGCTCTGATTGGACAGGACCTCACTGCACAAAGGCAAGTAAACAAAACTTTATTAAACATTCTGTTCCACCACAAATGGATGGATGGATACAAAATAATCTACAGTCCCAGAGGAACCCCTGCATCTGACTCTGAAAACAAAACTCATTCAAAATACTGGATTAATTATTAAACACTTGTATTAAAAAATGTGAAACAGAAATATTCTGTCTAGGGATTCTGGGATTAATAAAGCTCTATTATTCTTGTAATGTTTCTATAATCATTTGCAAAGACATGCAACAACATACACATACCTTTCTCGCCACGTTTCTTGCGTGTGCGGTCAATGTGATCTTTGAGCTGGATGCGGACTTGTCTCTCAGTGGGCTGGTCTCTGATGAACGAGTGCTTCAGTAGCTGTTCTGTGGATGGACGACTTGGATATGACTTCACCAGACAGCCCTCAATAAAGTCAATAAACTTTTTAGACCTGAAAGAGACAATAAAACATGCAAGAAATTCATGTATTAGATAAAAAATAAATTCAAGGCAAAATCGGACTATAGAATGCTGCTGTCCAGTGATATAGGAAATGCCCTACAGGCCTCAGTCGAGTGTGAAAGCTTTTAAGGCCAGCTGTTGGTACGGTTACTTGATCTATCAGGCAAGTGCTGCATTGACACTACTTAACCATATACCATAACCATATACACCTCCGCAATATAACATGCAAACACAGGGCTTATGTATGAAATATTTGCTGCTGTGAATTTTACTGATTTCTAGGTCACTCACAAAGGTAAAGTCAGCTGGCTAACACAGATAAGATGCTTTTGAAAATGGGCTAATGAGTTGTGACGGTCTTGGAAGCTGCAGTTAGGTGAAGCTAAAAATGACTGATACATCAGCAATATTTCAGTGTACACAATAGTTACACTAACAGTCAAAAGTTTTTGAACAGGAAGATTTTTAATGTTTTTTTTTAAAAAGTCTCTTCTGCTCACCAAGCCTGTATTTATTTGATCCAAAATACAGCAAAAGCAGTAATATTGTGAAATATTTTTACTATTTAAAATAACTGCTTTCTATTTGAATACATTTTGAAATGTAATTTATTCCTGTGATCACATGATCCTTCAGAAATCATTCGAATATGCTGATTTGCTGTTCAAGAAAATTGTATTATTATTATTTTCATCAATATTTATAAGAGTTGACTACATTTTCAGGATTCTTTGAATAGAAAGATCCAAAGATCAGTGTTACTGATCTGATCATCTTTTTTTTTGGAAAGCAATTATTGAAATTAATACTTTTATTTAGTAAGGATGCTTTAAATTGACCAAAAGTGACGATAAAGACATTTATAATGTTACAAAAGATTTTCATTTCAGATAAATGCTGTTCTTCTGAAGTTGCTATTTATCAAAGAAACCTGAAAAAAAAAATTTATTCAGCTGTTTTCAAATTATTATTATTATTAATAATAATAATAATAATAATAATAATAAATGTTTTTTGAACAGCAAATCAGCATATTAGAATGATTTCTGAAGGATCATGTGACTGAAGTAATGATGCTAAAAATTCAGCTTTGAAATCACAGGAATAAATTACATTTTAAAATATAATCAAATAGAAAGCAGTTATTTTAATTAGTAAAAATATTTCAGAATTTTACTGTTTTTGCTGTGCTTTGGATCAAACGCAGGCTTGGTGAGCAGAGGAGACTTCTTTTAAAAAAAAAAAAAAAAAAAAACCTTACTGTTCAAAAACTTTTGACTGTGTCATTTGTTCCTGTGATGGCAAAGCTGAATTTTCAGCATCTGTTACACCAGTCTTCAGTGTCACATATGCTCTTCATATTATAAATGTTAAAAACAGTTGTGCTGGTTAATATATTTTTAAAAACTGATTTCTGTTAGGATTCTTTGATGAATAGAAAGTTCAAAAGCATTTATTTCTTCAAAAGCATTTATGAAACAGCACTTGAAATAGAAATCTTCTGCAACATTACAATTCAATACTGTCACTTTTGATTCATTTAATGCACTCCTTCCTATTAAGTATTAATTTCTTAAAAAAAAAACAAATAATAATCTACTTTTTAACAGTATATATTTCTTTCTGACACATACATATATATATATATATATATATATATATATATATATATATATATATATATATATATATATATATATATATATATATATACACACACATACATACATATATATAAATAAATATATATAAATATAGCTAAAAAGAAGTGTTAATATAATATTGCTAAAAAATAGTCAAACCTAATGTTGTCAAACGATTAATCACAATTAATCGCGATTAATCGCATCCAAAATTTTTGTTTACATAATGTATGTGTACTGTGTATATTTATGTATAATAAATACACACACATACAGTATGTTTTGAAAATATTTACATGCATACATTTATATTCATATAATTTATATCATATATAAATATACTGTATTTAATATACACTGTGTGCAGAATTATTAGGCATGTTGATATTCTGGTCATATTTTTTTTCCAAACACATTTTACCAATTCCAAACCACATCAGTCTTAGTAACTACTGTTAATTTTGTATTTAATCATTTATATGTGATATATAATTGTCCGTGAAGGCTGGAAGTGAAAAACTCCTTATATTCAGGTGTGCAGGATTATTAGGCATGTTTTCTTTTACAGATAAAATGAGCCAAAAAAGATATTTGACCCAGACTGAAAAGTCCAAATTATTAAATGCCCATGAGAAGAATGCAATACTAATGCATTACAAGAATTTGCAAAGTTAAGGCTTGACCATTGGACAGTGAAATGCTTGTTGAGTCTGCATGGTCAGAAAAAACAGGTGGAGAAGAAAAGATGCATGTTAACTGCAAAAGAATTAGGAATTAAGGTGAAGAATTAGGTGTGACACCATCAGGAACCGTTTCCAGTTCTCCAGCGCCACCATTTTCCAGAACTGCAACCTACCTGGAGTCTTCAGAAGTGCAATGTGTCAGGTTCTCAGAGACTTTGCTTGGTAAAAAATCCTGAAAAATGCCCCTGACTTAATAAGAATAACAAGCTGATGTCTTGTGAAATACATGAAGACAGTTTTTTTTAATATGCTTTAGAGACAGATAAGTTGAGAGTGACTCTTGAAGGACAAGCATCGAATCCTCTTGTACCTCTGATTCAAGAATTTATCTTCCAAAATCTGGCAGTAAGTTTTGGGAGTTCATTTTAGTCCATCTCTGCAAGTCAGACTTTTCAGGATAAGAGACTAAACATGAACTCCCAAAACTTACTGCCAGATTTTGGAAGATAAATTCTTGAATCACACCTAATTCTTCACCTTAATTCCTAATTCTTTTGCAGTTAACATGCATCTTTTCTTCTCCACCTGTTTTTTCTGACCATGCAGACTCAACAAGCATTTCACTGTCCAATGGTCAAGCCTTAACTTTGCAAATTCTTGTAATGCATTAGTATTGCATTCTTCTCATGGGCATTTAATAATTTGGACTTTTCAGTCTGGGTTAAATCTCTTTTTTGGCTCATTTTATCTGTAAAAGAAAACATGCCTAATAATCCTGCACACCTGAATATAAGGAGTTTTTCACTTCCAGCCTTCACGGACAATTATATATCACATATAAATGATTAAATACAAAATTAACAGTAGTTACTAAGACTGATGTGGTTTGGAATTGGTAAAATGTGTTTGGAAAAAAAATATGACCAGAATATCAACATGCCTAATAATTCTGCACACAGTGTATATTAAATACAGTATATTTATATATGATATAAATTATATGAATATAAATGTATGCTTTTTTTTTTTTTTTTTTTTTTTCACACATATATTATGTAAACAACATAACAAAAAACTTTTATTTGGGATGCTATTAATCACGATTAATCATTTGACAGCACTAAAAAAAAAAAAAAAAAAAATTCTAAATCAAACATAGACAGACAACACAAAAAAGTCTGTTTTAAACAGGAAGCAGAATAACTTGCACAATATTGCTAACAAGACAATTTAATATCTTGAAACATGGCGCCCTTTAAATCCCAGCCCAACATATGCTCCATCTCTGCTTCTTATAGCCAGCTGTTCAAGGGCAGGGCTCTGACCAGAAGGACTAAAATAACTCCAACCCAAAAACTAAATCCCGGCATGCCAATATATGACAACTACAGCCAACCGACAGAAAGAACAAAAAAAAATTTACACAAAATGAAGGTAGAAAGCTTTTTCATCATTCAAAAGCACTCTATATGTGTGGAGATGCAGGTGGATGTATAAGCAAACACTGCAACTCCTCTCTGAAAAACGTTATTAAACAAGGAAACCACATACGAGAAGAGCAGCTATATGGATTGCAGCGATCATAAGTATGCAGTGCGTGTATATATAGACAAGGGAAAAAAGGGAGGGAAGGAAGAAGGAAAATATAGCTTGATCTTAAAATAACAGCTGAGACAGTGTGTCCTCACCATTTCTTGGACTTCAGTTTAGGAGGAGGGTTCCGTGGGATAAGGAACAAAGCTCGCATGGGATGCATGTCACACAACGCTGAGGGAAAGAGCACAGCAATCAAACACGCTGATAAAAGACTCTTTCACCCATGTGCCCAATTATCAGACTAACTGACTCAAGAGGTGACAACAATTCATGAACGCAAGTAGAACAGTGACTGGGTCGCCGCTACACGCTGTCCGTGTGAGCGAGTGAGTGTGTGTGTGTGAGAGAAAACATGACTAAGTGTTCGTCTGCATAAGTTATGACAATGGAGCACAAATCAACCTCCACCTCTGATCTTCTTTTTCAGGAGTGTTAAATATCACAAAAGAAATTGAAGATTTACATCCACTAGGTACTCATTTATTTGACTTTTTTAAACATAGAATTATTTTATTATTACTACTTCTTTTGTTTAACTGGCCTTACAAGGATGGGGAAGAAGGAGGTTTAGTATGTGTGTTTGTTTGTTTGTTTAGTAAAAAATGCTTAAAGTAATTTATTTATTTTTCAACAGTTAAGGCCCATTTACACCAAAAATGATAATTATATTAACTATAAAAGTTTTAATATTTATTTCAATACTTTAAAAACAGGGAAGCCCACATCACAACTATACTGACTATGACACGGAGTAACAATATCGCAATATCTTTGGAATCACTTTCATAACGATTTTTCTAACTGATGAGTAGAGCTATACGACATGGCAAAAAATTAAAATCTTGATTTTGTTTAACCGATTCTTGATTTTTTACGATTTTTAACTAGTCAACTTGAAAATGTAACTACAACATGATTCAAGTAACTTTTTCGTTATTAACCCTCTAGTTGAAGAAAAGTCTATTCTAAGTGCACCACATGAAGGTGTCAACATGATGTAAATGTTAAACAAATGACTTGTTAAATATCTTTGCATGTTGCAGATGCATGATCTACAACTACATCTTGTACAAACTTGTCTTATACATATATGTTAAGAAATAATATGAGGAAAAAAAAAAATAAAAAAAAATCTCAAAAGTCAAGGTAATTCAAATTCAAAATGACTGAATGTATAAAACCACTAGACTAATATTAACTAATATTAACTATAAATGTTTTGTAAAAGCAATGAACAGCAGCTTTCAGCCTGTCATCATGATGCAAACATTAAAGGAGAAGTCCACTTCCAGAACAAAAATTGACAGGTAATGTACTCACCCCCAAGATGTTCATGTCTTTCTTTCTTCAGTCGTAAAGAAATTGTGTTTTTTGAGGAAAACATTTCAGGATTTTGCTCCATATAACTGACTGCTATGGTGCCCCGAGTTGGAACTTCCAAAATGCAGTTGCAAAACAATCCCAAATGCGGTTGTAAACGATCCCAGCCGAGGAAGAAGGGTCTTATCTAATGAAACGATCAGTTGTTTTCATTAAAAAAATAAAATAAAAATACAATTTAAATACGTTTAATCTCAAACACTCGTCTTGTCTTGCTCTGCGTATTGTGGCTCAAGACAGTATGTCGAACAACTCCAATCGTATTTTCTAACTCAACTTCAAAAATCATTTCAAAATCATCCTACATGGCTGCAGAAGCACCGACTCAGTCTTTGCAAAGTGAACATGCAAAGAAGATCAAACACCCTTAACAAAAAGGAAAGGAAAGGAAAGGAAAGGAAGTGATGTGAGGCCAAATAAGGTGACCCATACTTGGAATTTGTGTTCTGCATTTAACCCATCCAAGCACACACCACAGTAGTGAGTAGTGAACACACACCCGGAGCAGTAGGCCACGGCTGTCCCCAAAAAGGTAAAAGGTTAAAAAACCAAAAAACCAAAAAGGGTAAAACAGCAATATAGGATGATTTTGAAGTTGAACATGAGACGAGTTTTTCGACATACCCTAACTGTCATGAACCGTAAAAAAACAGTCAGGAAGAGCAAGAAAAGACGAGCATTTGACATTTAAAAAGTATATAAATTGTAATATTTTTATGAAAATAACTGATCATTTAGCTAGATAAGACCCGTCTTCCTCGGCTGGGATCATTTACAACCACATTTGGGATCGTTTGAAGCCGCATTTGAACTGCATTTTGGAAGTTCAAACTCGGGGCACCATATCAGTCCATTATATGGAGAAAAATCCTGAAATGTTTTCCTCAAAAAACACAATTTCTTTACGACTGAAGAAAGAAAGACATGAACATCTTGGATGACAAGGGGGTGAGTACACTATCTGTAAACTGTTGTTCTGGAAGTGGACTTCTTTAAATGTCAGACATACAGTAGCAGTTCTTCACAGGTTTTTTTTTTTTATTTGATTGCGCTGCTTTTCCATAGTTTTTTCTATGTAAGCATGGACGCATTTGACTGTTACACTCGCATCTCTTGCAACGTGTCATGCATGAAACGGCACTCTAAAAAATGCGGCACTCATGTTAAAAGAAGTTCACTCCCATCTTCTTGCATGTTTTTCCTATTCCACTGCCTGCGTCACATCTTTGTCAACACAAAAGCGCATTCTGTGTGAATGGCACCTAGTGATATGAGCGCGTCACACTTGAACGTTAATCACATGCTTCGACATGCGGTTGAAACGATATTTTCTCTTTACTGTTATCACTGGTATATTGTCAAAGTGTCTAATTCTAATGTTTGGTATTATTTTATTCAAAATCGCCATCTCTCAATTTCTAAAAAATAAAAAACGTGGCAAAACATTAAATTCGAAATAATCGATAAAATCAGGAAAATAAATAAATAAATAATCATCCAGCCCTACTGATGAGTGAGAAAAACAAAAAAACCCACCTGACTTTAAAGAGCTTGAGCCTTTAAAATAGCAGACGACAACTGTGCGCTTATAATAAACAATGTACACCTCATAAACCACGAACATGCTTTGCAAGGTCTTGGATGATAACGAATGACTTAAAGGAACTGAAAAGTTATGGTCTATTACTTTCGACATCAACTAGTTATAATTACCAGTTACTGTTACAGATGTAGTTCTTGGTGTAAATGGGTCTTCTTTTCTGCCTGTCTAATTGGATTGGCCAAGCAGTGTTCACATAGCTTTCACTGCTTACTGTATCACTTTGTTTGCAATTCAGACCAAAATATGTGACCAGTATGCAGGGTTGCCAAGTCTGTGGTTTTCCTGTGGAACTGGGCTACTTTTAAACTGTTGCTGCTGGGTTAATTTTTTCCCCCACAGGTTATTGGTTTAACATATTGCATAAAGTACATTTGACTTAAATGCTTGAATGCTTAAATGCGCAAACGCATATATTCAACCTATTAGATTACTGATTTGAAAGCAGGAGCTCCAATGGTAACTTTAATTTGAGTGCAATAATGCTGGTTTGAGGGACTGATATAATATATTTTTGTTCATAATGAAGTCTGGAATGTGAGTTTGCATCAGTAAACACACGGACAGTGTACTTACGAGGTGCCCCTTCAGCCATCTCTATAGCAGTGATTCCCAAAGACCAGATATCACTCTGTTGTAACACAACAACAACAAAAGATAGTTTAATTAAATCCAAGGCATACACTACTGTACAACTGATGTGATATAAAAATAAATAAATACACAAAAACACACCCAATCAATAGAAGAATTGCAATTTTGTACCAAATAAAAATAAAGATCCAGTTTGATAAAACATTAATACTTGTACTGTTTATTTTGTATGAACAATAACATATTATGAGCTTAAAAGTAAAAAACAAAAGAACATTTCCACCAAATTGTAATAAAGAGGAACCATTTCCTCTTCTGCAAGCAGTCACAGACAACGCACTGTGACGGTATTCATTCAAACCAAACTGAGAGAAAAGCATTGTATTGAGTATCACTTCACTAAATAATGACTAGGCTAAATGTCACGTATACTGTAATAAGAGACTGACCAGTTTTTATGGTGATTAATATTAGGCCTACTTTAACTGATTGAACATATTCTATTATTGGTATTTATGAAAAGAAATCCAAAAATCAGGCATATTTAAATAATGGTAATGGCTTTATATTGTTAAATTAATATAATTAAACCTTCCTATTTATTGTTAATAATCACAAAAATCCTGTCCATGTAATATTGGTATCAGAACCCAATAACTGGGCTTTATGTGATCTCAACATAAACTACCAGTCAAAAGTTTTTGAACAGTAAGATTTTTAATGTTTTTTAAAGAATTCTCTTCTGCTTACCAAGCCTGCATTTATTTGATCCAAAATACAGCAAACGTGGCAATATTGTGAAATATTTTTACTATTTAAAGTAACTCCTTTCTATTTGAATATTTTTTAAAATGTAATTTATTCCTGTGATCAAAGCTAAATATTCAGCATAATTTCTCCACTCTTCAGTGTCACATGATCCTTCAGAAATCATTCTAATATACTGATTTGCTGTTCAAAAAAAAATTATTATTATCAATATTTAAAACAGTCGAGTACATTTTTTCCAGGATTCTTAAATGAATAGGAAGATCCAAAAACCAGCATTTATCTGAAATAAAAAGTCATTCAAAAGCTTGGAGTCAGTATAATTTTTTTTGGAAATAAATGATAGAAATTAATACTTTTATTTAGCAAGGTGGCTTTAAATTGATCAAAAGTGACGATAAAGACATTTGTAATGTTACAAAAGATTTCTATTTCAGATAAATGACGTTCTTCTGAACTTTCTATTCACCTATATTAATTTCTATAAGAAACTCGAAAATTCTACCCGGCTGTTTTCAACAAATGTTTTTTTTAAGCAGCAAATCAGAATATTAGAATGATTTCTGAAGGACCATGTGACTGGATTAATGATGCTAAAAATTCAGCTTTGATCACAGGAATAAATTACATTTTAAAATGTGTTCAAATAGAAAATAGTTATTTTAAAGAGTAATTATTTCAAGATTTAACTGTTTTTGCTGTACTTTGCATCAAATAGATGCAGCCTTGGTGAGCAGAAGAGACTTCTTTTAAAAAAGCATTAAAAATCTTTTGACTAGTAGTGTAACAGCCACCATGAGGGGGTGCACCCATTTCTAGACCACTGATCTGATAAACATATAGTATATTTCCATACATTCTATCAAAATTTAAATGCTTAGTGACCTACACAGGCATACACAACCGTTCAAAAGTTTGGACTTTTTTCAAAAAAAAATCTTACCAACCCCAAACTTTTGAACAGTGGTGTACATCAACAGTCAGAAGCTCATTTTACCCTGTAATCATAGGTGGAGTCAGGATTCTCATCACAGGCAATGACTTCTGGGGCCATCCAGTATGGAGTGCCAATAAATGTGTTTCTTCTGCCGACTGTACGATCCAACTGTGCGCTCACCCCAAAATCCACTACAGAGAGTGAAACAGGAAGAAGCAATCATGGTCTGTAGTATTACAGGGCACTCTGTGCATACAAACAGTCTTATGAAACCTGTTGCTCAGCCAAAATGTTTATATTCATCTATGCTAATTCCTTTCCTCTCATACATGCAGACACACTCTTTCACTTCCGCCACATTCTCCCTCAGGTTGTGGTGTGTGAAGATATTTTTGTCATGGTGTCAGGCCTATATTAATGAGCTTCGGTGCTTTGCTCTAGTTGTCAAAAGATGACGTTCTCTAATCAGACAGGATATAGGCTATACAACACACACACACACACAAAGTCAAACACTCAACACTCAAAACCAAATATCTCCGCATCAGATAGCCCTGAACCAAAAACAAAATTAATGAGAGAGCCTGTTTTTCTTAGTGCAACAAGCGAATATCTCACGCACCGAGTTTAACCTCTGCATTCTCTGTAAGGAGTACATTCTGTCCCTTGATGTCTCTGTGGATGACTTTATGAGCATGGAGGTGAGACAGACCCTGAGGAGCAGAGAGACAGTGTTTACTGACTGTGCAACATTACATGCATTTACATAAAACTAAAAGATTAACTCAAGTAAGGCTGTAGTTAAGTGTCATGTATCAGGCATGTATATCGTTAAAGCTGGCACAAAACGCAAATTGCAGTCGCGTTCTCTTCCATGTTCACTGGAGCACGGCATCAGAGCAGGTATGTAATTGTAAGACGACATTAACACTTTTGATTAAAGATTATGAGAGAACATGGATTAAAAAAAGAAAATATTATGTGCATTGACAAATCATTTATAATAAATGCTGCAATATTCCAAAAAAAAAAAAAAAAAAAAAAAAGAATTGTCCATTTTGATTTTATGAGTCTCACTCTCAGTATTTCTCTGCAGATGTAAGCAATCCAGTCTTCTTTCAGAGAGTTGCCCTTCGTGTTCTTCACCAAGTCTGTTACTGAGCCGGCGCCACAAAACTCCATCACCAACTAAACAAGAACACACAAAATTTACATTTATGAAACTGTAACCTGATACAGGCTATTTTTTTTCCCAAATCAACAAGGTCCATGACTTCAAAGCATTCATTTTTCACGCTTAACCGTTTCTGTTAAAAGGGGACATCGGATGCCCATTTTCCACAAGTTGGTATGATTCTTTAGGGTCGTTATGAAATGTCTGCAAAACACTTTGGTTAAAATTTCTTAATGGTCATGTAAAAAAATAAAATCGCCTCTGTTCACAGCGACCCATTTCAGTGCGTATCTCTTTAAATGATAATAAGCTACTGCTCACTCTGCCCCTCTCTTCCATTTTTTGTCTATTTGGTGGCACGTTACCATCAAAAACAAAGCTAAAAAAACAAAGCTCAGTGTCTCTGATGTCAGGACAAAATTAAGATCCTGAAAGAAATTATATTCACTTTTACATACAACTACAAAACACCTGCATTGTTTATGAGATGTTGTCGCGACAGATGCTCAAGTGTGGAGAAAATGGCAGAGAGCATACAACTGGCTGAGGGTGGAAATATGTTAATATGGAACAATCTGTCAGCATTCATGAGCAGTGCCAGAGCAGCAGTGTTGGGAATGTTACTTAAAAAAGTAATTAGTTATAGTTACTTCTTACAAATAGTAACTATATATATATATATATATATGAGATATATCATCATAAAAGTAACTACCAGGGAAAGTAACTATTGTGCTACTTTTTCTTTGAAAAAAAATGTTCAGATACGTCAAACAACTTGGATGCCCCCCAATATTAAATATGTTGAATGAATAAAACATTATACACTAATCTACACAATTTTAATGCTGCTGTGGGACAATGTAAGAGACACCTTCCAGGGGCTAAATATCATGTTATTGGGGTTGCTTCAACCCACGGACTCTCTACACTGTAAAAAAAAAAAAAAAAAAAAAAAAAAAAAAAAAAAAGTTGTTGAGTCAACTTAAAATAATGTTACCCTGCAGACTTAAGATTTTAAGTTGTACTAAGTGAAAACTTAGATATTTGAATTAACTAAACAAACAATTTGATTTGTTAAACTTAAAAGCTGGGGTTGTTACCCAGCTGCCTTAAAACTCAAGTTGAATGAACTCAAATATCTAAGTTGTCACTTAGTACAACTTAACATTTCAAGTTGACTAAACTTTTTTTGAGTTGACTGAACTTAAAATTTTAAGGCAGCCAGATAACAAATTATTTGAAGTTGAATCAACAATTTCTTTTTTTTTTTTTTACAGTGTATGTATCTCTAATGCAGGGGTGCTCAACCCTGGTCCTGGAGATCGACATTCCTGCAGAGTTCAGCTCCAAACCTGACCAAACACACCTGAACCAGCTAATTAGGATCTCAAGGAGCACCTGATAATTACAGACAGGTGTGTCTGATTAGGGTTGGAACTGAACTCAGGAAAGTCGATCTCCAGGAACAGGGTTGGGCACCCCTGCTCTAATGTAATCGCGTCTACGAGCGGCTCCGCTTTTCAAATGTTAAACATCCACGTGAGACGTGCGGACATGTAGGTAACCTCTGTAAACAAACATAAAAATTCAAGTTAATTTCGGCTACTTTTTGTTTCTGGAAGAACATGCGCTGAGAGGAATAAGCCACAATTTTTCTCAGAAGAAGAATGCAACGCAGAATGAAGTGCGACCACTTCAGTGAGCTCAATTTTAGTAATGCCACATTTTATTGTCAGTAACGGTAATGCCGTTGTAACAGGGGGAACAGTAATTTGTTTGTTTACTCATTACTGAAAAAAGTAATGCCATTAGTAACGGCTTTTATTTATAACGTCGTTATTCCCATCACTGCAGAGCAGTATGACTTCATACTGGTCAGGAAATTAAAACGGCTTGATAATTAAGATGGTTTAGGCTTTTTGGTGAGTGAATACATTTTTATCATTGTAGGGTGGTTGCGTGTGCACTGCGCTGGGACACATTTATATGCAAACACCACGTAAAAGTGAATTTTGCATCCGACGTCCCCTTTAATGACAGAATGTGGCTGTAATTGATCACTGTGGCTTGATGCAGGACTTTTTAGCAGGTCAGAAATCACAGATTGTGATCAGGTTTAAGGAAGAACAGACCCAGAGCTGGTCGTCGTGTCCGGGTGGACTTTTCTTCACGAAGGCTCCATAATAGGTGGCGATGTTCCTATGGTGACTGTACTTCTTCAGCATGTTAATTTCAGCTTTAATTTCCTCCTCCTCTTCCTCAGTCACATCCATGACCTTTATGGCTGCCAGCTGACCCGTCTTAACATGACGACCCTGAAACAAAAAGAATTTCAATAGCAAGTAGCATAGAAATGAATCATTGAATCATATAGAAATATTACTAATCAAAAATTAAGTTTTGATATATTTACAGTAGGAAATTTACAGAATATCTTCATGGAACATGATCTATACTTATCAAAATTGACACTGAAGATTTAAAATGTTATAAAATATTGCTATTATTGCTTCAAAAACAGTATATTAATTAACCATCCAAAAATACTATAGTAAAAACATAGCACTTTAAGAAATACCACAGGTACACACATTGTATACACTGGTCAATAAACTGCATATTTAAAACTAAATCCAAGATAGATAAACTATCTCACTATCTAGCTACCACCAATAAACTACTGACATTCGTCACATACACCACAACCTTTATAACCTACAGTACATACCCATTACACAATAGTACGTAAACTATAGCCTCATAAACAACACATTTTTCTAAACAATACAGCCTGAAGTATAAATTACACCCTACACACATTTTAAAGAAGGCTCATGTCATACATTGCAATAATTACAGAGGCCCGTAGGGTTAAAATCACTACATGAGCCTGTAAGTATAAAGATTTATTACACACTACGTCACACGGTTTCTTAAAAGTGTGTGTTTTTCTATGTTAAAATACCTTTCCCTGCTGTATATGCAGACTATAAGTCATTCGTAGATTGATTAATCAAAAAAAAGTGTAAACACTCTGATTTTGACGACACATTGCTGTATATTTAACCATCCTCATTAACATATAACAGCACTGTATGTTTAATATGTTTAACTGGAAATGAGAAGAGTTTTAGGGAAATTTGTTTGCAAGTCACCATTAAATTTCCAGTTCCCTTTGGTGACGCTACTGGTGTTGAAATTACGCAGTTTAGCTTTAAACAGTAAAATTCGACTGCATTCAGTCTGCTCTCCATTCACTCTTTTCTGTCAGCTTCCTCTCGTCGTCCAGGCGTCTTCATCTCAACGGCGAGTATTGACAGGTCTGAGCACAGCTGCAGTGATCTAAGTTACTCCGTGTGTTATTGCACCACGCTGAGAGTGCAATGACATTCTCACACATGCCCTCATGTACACATGCACACAACTGCTTCAAACCACTTCTGTCCTCTGTTACTCATGCACCAGCAGCAGCATCTCTAATCCATCTCCCACTGAACCCTTCATCACTCTCGCTTTCAAACACACACACGGCACATAACTCGATTCTTCTAAGAGCACAAATGGGAGTTTTATTTATCATCTGAGGAGTCATTGCCGAGTAACAATAGGATAGCATTTACTGCTAACAGACATAACAGTCTATCTTCCTCCTGCCCTCCATCCCTGTCTCACCTTGTACACTTGCCCGTAGGTGCCGTTGCCCACGACCTCCACCAGCTCGAAGATTCCTGCGGGGTCCTGGAGGAGAGAAACAATTTTTAGAATGGTAAAATCGTTCAGTCATGCAAATCCCCTCAAATGGAGATGTTTTGGATATACTCTGCAATAGTTTGATGGCAAAAAAATACCTTAGAGGCTTAAACCAGAAACATTTTTTACTCAAGAATGCAGATGCCACTGCTTGAACTACTTGCTGTCAACAAGCAGCCCGGCTGAACATACTTCATGTGTACTTATTGCGTTGGTCTGGAAATTTCAAGGGGAAGTTAGTGGTACCTTCAAAAGTCTGTGGTTTTAAATTTTTTTAAAAATAAATGATTAAACTCATACATCTATTGTTTGTCTAGTATGGTTGTTCAATATACAGTTAAGGCCAATTATTCGATTTTATTTATGCCAGAACAAGAAGTTTGTAAACACAGCTTTTCACAGTAAGTTTTAAAATTATTTTTATTTATTATTTTTATATAACCTGCATCATTTGGCAAATTTATTTTTCTAAATATTTATTCTTTAAATATATTAAAAGAACTGTTCAAGTTCCATTAGGTAACCAGAATATTGAAAGTATTAGTTCACTCCAGAATTACAATTTCCTGATAAGTTGCTCATCTCTATGTCAGCCAAGATGTTCATGTCTTTCTTTCTTCAGTTAAAAAGAAGGTTTTTGAGAATAACATTCCAGGATTTTTCTCCATATAGTGGACTTTAATAGGGATCAACG
The DNA here is from genome assembly GCA_036247105.1 of Cirrhinus mrigala. Taxonomy (NCBI): domain Eukaryota; kingdom Metazoa; phylum Chordata; class Actinopteri; order Cypriniformes; family Cyprinidae; genus Cirrhinus; species Cirrhinus mrigala. Next base: position 23,820,805 of record CM070011.1, on the reverse strand, counting down.
GGTTGAAGGTCCAAATCGAAGTTTCAGTGCAGCTTCAAATCGCTCTACCCAGTACCAGCTGAGGAATAAGGGTCTTATCTACTGAAACAATCGGTCATATATGAAGAGTTCAGATGCAAAACCAGATAAAAGCCATCTCGGTCAAAAATGAGATAATGATACTGAGTGAACGCTCCTGACACATAGTACACGTCCATCAAATACTTTTACTTCAAACTCACTAAATTCCAGCCTCAGCCAAATCAGAAGTACCAGCACTTACATAGAAACCTATACAAAGTAGTCAGAAAGAAATGCTCATTTTAAAGAAATGCGTCAGATGGATTTAGGGGCTTTTGCATCTGAACTCTTCCTACATATTTCTCTAGAAAATTACCTGGAATGTTTTCCTTAAAAAGCTTTTCAACTGAAGAAAGAAATGCATGAACATCTTATCAGTAAACTACCAGGAAATTTTAATTCAGGAGTGAACTAATCCTTTAAGAGGCATCGGAATCATTTGATCAAGTCACAAAGTAAGTAGTAACAGTTCCTTTCTTTCCTCATTGTGACACACATTTAAGGGAAAAAAAGGATTATTGAAAAAGAAAATAAAATGTAGGACAGTGACATGGATGTATCTATCGGTTGGAAACAGATTTAAATGACAGCTTGCAGTCAATTGAAAGAAAGGGGCCAGGTTTAGGCCCTGAATTTTTTAAGCTGCAAAGGGTAATACAAAATATTTTTATGCTAATATTTAGTTATTTTCCCTTGTGGCAACGTTTGAGAATAAATAAATTGTGGTCAGACATTTCAGAATGCGCTGGGTTTTATCAGTCAGAACGTCACTCTCTGTACTTTCTTATTCTGTCACTGTCAGTGAAAAATATGACCACTACATTATTTGAAGTGCACAGTGATCAGGAAAGGAAATATTTCATGTCTTCAATCAAGCTTATTTTGGAGATTATGCTGGCCCAAGATGGCAATGACAGAACCGTTACCTGCTCAGCCACTGAGAATAAGACAAAGCGTCATGTTGTTACAAACCGCAATTTTTAAAAAGGGAATGTATGCGGTATTGTCATGTATTAAGAACCATTATGAAACTCTCTAGCAGCTTTATGTACCTCTTATGTGCGGCTTCAGCCGGGGAGCGCAGCCAAAAACTAGAATGAGTAGAGGGTTAAAAACAGCCAGCGCAGCACATATACACACACACACACACACACAGTGTGATTCAATATGGCCTCGGTACAGCTCTGTGGGTGGACAAGGCTAACGTTCTTCCTAGCTTTCACACACATATACACACCACGATCATCTCACTCTCATCTGCCTCCAATAACTGCAATCTTTTTCTCTCTCACTCTCTTCATCTGTCTTTTTATGTCTTTCTCTCTTTCTCGCTCAAAGAGATCTGGAGTGGCGAGCTATAAGCGAGCAACACGCTCTTATGTGAAACATCAGTAAGAGGCCGAATGGAAATGAGAACAAACACAAACAGGATTGAAAAAACAAGACATTTTATAACATGTCATATCCAACATGTATATTTTTTAGTGCCCTTGCAATATTCAAACTGATTTTACAAAGACCATCAAAGGAAATTAGTCTATAGTCTCTAGAGAGCATCTGTCTCAGAGAGAGGGAGAGAGAGAGATGACACATAAGCAGTGAAATGAATAAATGAGCTAATGAATAAGATGATAAACAGATAATAAGGCTTTCCCTGGAGAATAAAGGAGGACAAATTGAGAAAGGAAAGACAGAGGAAGGAAGTTCGCTGAAAAGGTTGCCTCCGGCTTTTCAAAGATTGTGAAACGACAGAATTTAAAATTAAAAATACAAGATAAATCTTTAATACGAGTCAGTTTATGTCTGTTAAAGTGTGATGAGTGACAGGACCGAACATAAACTGCAGCAAGCCAATGGAAACCCAGTGTATGCCAGAAACATCAAATTAAATTAGTTTACAAAACCTAAATCTGAATACAAACTGTAACCGCAAAATAGTGAAGTGACTGGCATGTTTTGCAAGATGAGACCTTATATAAATCTTATTCACTGATATGTTTATATGACATGATCTTTCTCTTAAATGTGTTTTAGTGAGTACTACAGTTGAGGTCAAACGTTTACATTCCCCTTTCAGAATAATCAAAAATGTTAATTACCAAAATAAGAGGGATCATACAAAATGCATGTTATTGTTTATTTAGTTCCAACCTGAATAAGATATTTCACATAAAAGATGTTTACATATAGTCCACAAGAGAAAATAATAGTTGAATTTATAAAAACAACCTTATTCAAAAGTTTACATCCCCTTGATTCTTAATACTGTGTTGTTACCTGAATGATCCACAGCTTTTTTTTGGTTTAGTGATAGTTGTTCATGAGTCCCTTGTTTGTCCTAAACAGTTAAACTGCCTGCTGTTCCTCAGAAAAATTTCCAGCATTTTTGTGTATTTGAACCCTTTCCAACAATGACTGTATGATTTTGAGATGCATCTTTTCACACTGAGGACAACTGAGGGACTCATATGCAACTATTAAAGAAGGTTTAAATGCTCACTGTTGCTCCAGAAGGAAACACAATGCATTTAAGCCAGGGGGTGAAAACTTTTTGAATTTGAAGATCAGGGTAAATTTAACATATTTTGTCATCTGGGAAACATGAAACTATCTTCTGCAGCTTTTAAAGGGCAGTACTGAATGAAAAAATATGATATTTAGGCAAAACAAGAAACATGTACACATCTCCATTCTGTTCAAAAGTTTTCACTCCCCAGCTCTTTATGCGTTTGGGATTCCTTCTGAAGCATCACTGAGCGTTTGAAACTTCTGTAATAGTTGCATATGAGACCCTCAGATGTCCTCAGTGTGAAAAGATGGATCTTAAAATCATATAGTCACTTTAAGACAAACAAGGGACTCAAGAGCAACTATCACTAAATAAACAAAAAAAAAAAAACACACAGCTGTGGATCATTCAGGTAAGAACACAGTGTTAAGAATCAAGGGAATGAAAACTTTTGAATCGGGTAATTTTTATAAATTCAACTAGTATTTTCTCTAGTGGACTATATGTAAACATCTTCTATGTGAAATATCTTATTCATGTCAGTACTTAATAAACAATAACATATTTTGTATGACCCCTCTTATTTTGGTAAAATATTTACATTTTTAATGTTTCTGAAAAGGGGATATCAACTTTTGACATCAACTGTACCTTGCGCACAGGAATAGATAAATATTTTTATATTATTACTATACATTGCATATGACAACATACAATGTATGTCAAATATGATAAAAAAAGCATCCAACATCATGATGACACGTTTTTGTTTTTTTATTATGAATATGAGGTTTTTGGATTATGCAACTGTATTAGTTCCTTTAGGGATGTGCAGCTAAGTATTTGCTACATAAAATACCCTCATAAACCAGCATAAAGTCGGAAAATGAAAACGGCTGGGAAATTTTCTGAACAGCATGCAGCTATCTGACCAGAGATGAAGCCATTAGACACTAAAATAATGCCCATCAGATCAAGTCTACGGTTATCAATATTTAAGCATTACTAGATCAAGTTACATCATTACCCTGCAACCTCATGAACGCAGATACCAATAAACAATAAGTATTTGCTCCTTTTCAGCACGCAGCTAACATCTGTCTTCATGCACACGCATGGTTTATTCGACAGCTGGTTTTATTTTGATCATCCAATGACAAGCTTCTGTTAAATCTGTCACATTTTTCTAGTCGTGCATATTCATTAGTTTGCGTTTACCCAATAGCTTAGATCATTACTACTTAATATTTTGGTTTCTGTTATGATGTCATTAGCATTTATGTCTCATTTACATAAGCAACCCAACCATCAAATAACTGCTGTTATGATTATGTAATAGACGCATTTAAACATAATTTTACATAATTCAGGCACTAGCTACTTCTATGCCAAGTTTCATGCTATGGCAATTCTAACGTTATTTAAAAGTGATCCTTACAAGAACTGAAACTGAGATGACCACAGGTGAACCAGAGAGCAGGTTGTTCTCAAGTTCAAAAACAATACAACGAAACTACAAACCACCTCGGTCGTGTGCAATTCTAGCTAGAGGGCCACATGTAAGGCAGACCTCTTGTGATAGTCTAAATGCCCCCCTAAATGTGCATCTATGACTGTGTGTGAGAGACGTGTTATGTGGGCGTTATATAGGACAGCTATCAAACAATGAGCTCAAGTGAATCATCGTGCTCCATCTCTCTCTCCAGGGGTAATATCAGACACATCACACCCTGGAGAGCCGTGCCCAGGAACTCACTGTACCAACACACAAGAGAGAAGGAGAGTTACGGCCAGAGCTCTAACATTTATGGCTTATTCACAACCCTACTAACACACGTAAATGCTTAAGTGTCAAAAGACGGATGGATTGAGTCCTAAACCGTTTACTTCCAGTCCACATCGCTCAAATCAGTTGTCTAGGAAGGATGCATACCTTAGCATTCATAAACAACAGTTAAACTACCAGGGTTATTTCCGTTAACTAAAACAATTAATAATGTTTTTGTTTGTTGAAATAATGCTGGAAATATTGATATTAGATGAAAAACTTAGTTTTAAAATTAGAAATGTTGCCTTGGCAACTAACTAAATGACTGGAGAAGCCTGGCATACGTCATCAGAGAGAAATCTGTCATTTCACAGGAAGAATTGTGAAATGAATTATGAAATTTGAACTACTAACTGGGAAGAAATAAAACTAAAACATAAAAAAAATTAAACCTAAACAGCAATGTTTTAAAAAATAATTAATAAAAATAACAAAAATTACTAAAATGAAAATGAAAACTAAAAATATAAAATTAAATATTACTCACAAATATCAAAATAACACCGGACATTTAGTGAATGTTTTGATCTTTGTGAATAGCCTTATCTATATTCAGGAATTCACCTAATTAGTGAGCGTAATTAGCCCTAGGACACTGGATTAGCCACCTGCTAACATGCCACTAAGCTAGATGACTAGATTAGCCTTCTGCTCGCACATTAACTACACAGGGACTATTCTGGTGTACAACATATGCTATCTATTCTGAGGCTATATATATGTTCAAAAGTTTTGACAGGTTCAAAAGTATTTATTTAATTTTCTTAAGAAATGAATGCTTTTTAATCCAAGATGCATTAAATCAGACCAACGTGATGTTAAAGATTTATAACATTACACAGATTTCTATTTGCAATAAATGCTGTTTCTTTTTGTCACAGAATCCTGCAAAAATGTATCATGGTCTCCACAAAGACACTATTTTATTTTGTAATAACATTTTTGACAACATTACTGCTGCCTTAGTGAGCATAAAAGACTTAAAAAAAAAAAAAAAATCATTTTAAAAATCTCTCCATCTTCAAACTTTTGATTGGTGGCGTATGAGGTAAGAGATTAATTGTTGTTAAAACATATTAGGCTGGTTTCCTGCTAAAACAGACTTTGGTAAAGGATTATCATCATTTTGCATTGGAGTGTGGATTAATGTCAATATGATAATCTGCCCACTTCTGCATACTAGCTGGGTAACTAATTTTCTCCCTTCCCAAAACGGACTCAAATGCTGCTGTAAAAATATCTGATATATCCATTAACCAAGACTTTCCACCATCTGGCCTGCAGGGATTGTTGAGTTTTTTTTAAATAAATAAAATAAGAAGCCATAAAAAAAAGAACAGTCCACTGAATCATTCTATCACATTTGTATTGTATGTAAACAAAAAGAGTGACGGCCTAAATGGAAAGCTACACTATGTTTTGCAGGGCATTCCCCATATAACAAGAGAGCTATTCTAAGATTACAAAGCAAGCCTATTCAGTGTCAACACTTATTTGCAAAGCAGGCCCTCCCAAACCAAAACTGTGCGTGTGAGAGATAGAGAAACCTATACAGAAATACATAAACACTTCAGGCCTGGATTATTAGATAACACAATACAGGCCCAAGACTCACCTGCGCGCAGAAAACAATTAATTAGGAGCTAGGAAAATTTTAAGATTATTACTAAAAGCTCGTTGATGTGTTTATAATATCCCTCATGACCCATACTAATGGCAGTAATCATACTGTTATGGATTTGTTTGGGTGTGAAGGCCTCTGGCAGGTGCAGGCAGGTGAACACACTCAGCCACACTCACTCACTAACTTACCCGCAGGGCGGCCAGGTCGATGTCATCCAGACTCCGCGTAGGTGCGTTTTCTGACATTTTCACAATATTTCTAACGGGAATTCAAAATAGGTACTCCAAAAGTGCAGCTACGACTGCGCTATTATTTTATCACAATGTTTATTTCAAGGGACAGTTCAGAAAAACTTGTAAGGTCCCCGGAGAAACATTTGGCTCGTCCCCGCCGCGACCAGTATGACCGACAACAGCTGCAGGATTTCTGAACATAAAATGTTTGTTTCTTCTTTACCGGAGAACAAAAGGTTCTTTAAGGCCAAGTGATCCGGTTCTTCATGCGAATGTTAGCCGGAGACGACCGAGAAATGCCTAGCGAGCATTTATCGATGATAAAGGCTGAGGTTGAGCCTATAATCCTGAAGATTGCATGGCAACATTTACATGAGCTTGAATCAGATGTGCCACACTGCGCTCCGTCTCTACACTCATTTTGGCAGCACTGCGTAAGTTAAGCCAAGCCTACCTCTGTCAAAAACAGTAGATTAATAAATACACGGGCTGTATAAATCGCAAAATATGCAGAGAAAGAGGCAGAACTTCGCGATAAGTCAGAAGCCGAGCTCCAAAACAGCGGCGCTCGTGATATCCGCGTCAATCCGCCACAGCCGTCATGTTACGGCGCAACCCACGCACACGCCTTAAACAGGATTTCTGTGTGGATTTCGATGGCAGTGCTCGGTTCAGTTAATGTCCACAGTTTCTAAAAGTCTCTGCAATGTGTATAGGATTGAAATGCGCAGTCCTGGTGTCAAAAACAAAAAGTGTTTACGTCGAATGATATTCCGCCCGCCTGGCAAACTTTCATTCCCTCCTGCCGTCAGTCAGCGGCACCTCCCGGTTGTGCGCAAAACCTCCGCCGATTTGTTGGAGAGAAAGAGAGGGGGATGAACGGAAAACCATAAACAGTCCCTTTTTTTTCAGCCCGGACCCTTTATGGCAGCGACTGGTCACGATGCATACATAATATTTATTATTATTCAGATATTCCCTAACGAGTCGCCTCGATTATCAACTTTGTCCTTCTGCTGTAATGTTGTATGTTATGATATGTCAGACTGAACTTCTCTCTCCTGTCTTGGTATGATCCTATTCCTACTTCTGCTGTCTGTGGTCGGGCTGTGACGTTCCCTCCTCTGCAAGAATACACAACACTGTTTTCCAACCAGTTTCTGTTTTTTTTTTTTTCCTCCCTCCCCTGGACTTTTCTCACTCCCGTCTTCCTGGAGTGTTGAAGTGCTACGGTGCTGCAACTGGGACAAACTACCTGAATAAGCTAGTTACAATGGAGACAGGTGGTACCGGGGTAAAACCTCTCCAACTATTGCAGCGTACAATCGCCTATGTTGTTTTCTATCATTTTGGAAACTTTCAGTTGACTTCCATTGCTTTTATGATAAGATGACATTTTTATAGTAAGTCCTTACCGTTCACCTTACCTAACCCTAACCCTTATCGTGTTTATTAAAGGGATATTTCAGCCCAAAAATGAACATTCCGTCATCATTACTCTCTCATGTCATTTATTACTTTCTTTCTACTGTTAAACACAAAATAAGATATTTTAAAGGAAACTCCAGCTATTAAGACTTCCATGGCTTAATATAGGTAAATTATGTCTCTTACTGAAATATATGTAGCTGAAAACCCATGAAAAACTTTGCGTTATTTAAAAAATCCACATCGTCTAATACATAGTTTCGACTATGGGGGGCGCCATTATTTTAATGACGTGAAATGGTTGCACTTGGTGAGCTAATGGCGCTACCTGTTGCTATTTTTACCTCAACGCAATTCGGAAAATAAAATACTGATAGAATGACCACATTGTGCGGCTTTTGGTTGTAATTTTCAATCGAAGGGCAATAAGATAAGTAATGTAAGTCTTCAGTGCTTTACTATCGATAAGAAGAGGAGAAAAGAATGGGAAGATGCCTGTGGACGAATAAAACTTCCTGAAGACCTGGGGCCGGTTGCATAAAAGGTTTAGACTAGTCTTAAAAAGTTAGTCGGACAATTTTATCTTTAAAACTGTTCATAATTTTTTTAATTTAGTTATAGGAAAATGTAGATTAGTCTAAGTTGAATCCAAAAAATAAGACTGGTTACTCTTTGGTTAACTGCTAGTTGGTCAGACTAGGACTTAAGACTGTCTTAACATAGAGGCTAAGTTTATGCAACTGGCCCCTGCACCTTTGTTCTCTCCACTTTAGCCCGATGCCTTTGAGGCTTTTAGTAGACCACAGCTACTGAAAGAGCTTACAAACGGCAGAGACAAGAAAGACTACATGCCATTGTGGAAGGATGTAAACATGCCGACGCTTTTCATGACACCGCAGCTATTGAAGGAGTTTCTCGGTGCCGATTTCATTTTGTGGGGAAAATCAGTGGTATGACATTTGGTTTAAGCCTACGCTTATATCCATTGCTAAGCTCTTTCAGTAGCTGGTCATCAAAACAGTATTTTATTATCAGAGTTGTGTATTCTGAATTGTATTGTGGTAAAAACAGCAACAGGTAGCACCAGTAGCTCACCCAGCACAACCATTTCACGTCATAATGGCATCCCCCCCCCAATAGTCCAAAGTATGTATATAACAATGTGGATTTTTTAAATAAAGAAAATCTTTTATGGGTTTTCTACTACATATTTCAGTAAGTTGCATCATTTACGTTATATTAAGCCATACAAGTCATAATACCCATGGTTCACTTTAAGACATGGTTTTGTGTGTGTATGTGTGTGTTTTCTCTCCATATAATGGAAGTCAATGGTCAGCAAAACTGTTTGGCTACCAGCATTCCTCAAATATCTTGTTCTGCATTCTGCAGAGAGAAAAAAAAGCCAGTCACGTTTACATGAGGTTGAGTAGCCTATACTGTCTGAATTTTCATTTCAAAACAGTCCCTTCCTTAACTATTAACCTTTAAGAGGTTTTCATTATTGGTACTGATTTGTTTATTGTTTTTCTTTTAATATACTTTTAATATATAATAGTGTCCTTCTAAATTTTGTTTAACCTCATTTATTCTGTTTCTGATTTCTCGTGTTCACATTTTGTGTTGTTTGCTCTGTAAAGTGACCTTGAGTTTAAGAAAGAGCTGTATAAATAATTTACCGTTCTTGGCTGGTCCTCACAGTAGGCAAAACTTCACACGCAGCTATCTATGTGGGGACTTGCCATAGACTTCTGTGGTTTTTGTACCAACCAAATGCTATTTTTCTATCCACTAATATAAAACTTTTTTGCACTTTTACATTCAGATTATTTAGAAAGTATTTACAGTAGATACCACTTGTAGTACACTACTCACTAGTGTATGAAAAATGGGTTCAGTTGTTCAAGTGGTAACTAAATAATTTTTTTCATACAGAGATTGTATGTTAAAAGCACATTTTAGTTCATATTCATGTTGTCCCAAAATCACAGTTGAGTACACTTAGATGTAGATTATCTTAAGAAGTATCTTTAGTACATTACATATATGTAACCCTGGGCCACAAAACCAGTCGTAAGTAGTACGGGTATATTTGTAGCAATAGCCAACAATACATTGTATGGGTCAAAATGATCTTTTTTTATGCCAAAAATCATTAAGATATTAAGTAAAGACCATGTTCCATGAAGATATTTGGTACATTTCCTACCGTAAATTGATCAAAACTTAGTTTTTGATTAGTAATATGCATTGCCAAGAACTTCACTTGAACAACTTTAAAGGGTGATTTTCTCAATATTTTGAATTTTTTTTTTTTTTTTTGGCACCCTTAGATTCCAGATTCCCTTAGATTTTCAAATAGGTGTATTTTGGCCAAATATTGTCCTATCCTTCCATACATCAAAGGAAAGTGTATTTATTTAGCTTTCAGATGATGTATACATCTCAATTTCGAAAAAAAAAAACCGACCCTTATGACTGGTTTTGTGGTCCAGAGTCACATATTACATTACACATTGAAGTACAAAATTAGTGCGTAAAAAATAGAGCAGTTTAAGTACATTATGGAAGTGCTTGGGTATCCTTGTAGACATTTGGTCCCCACAATGGAGGATAAAGACACACACAAATAAAGCAGAAGAGAGTGAATACATTTATTCAGTCGGAGAACAGATGGAGGAAAAGATAATTGACAGCTCAATAGTTTACAAACAACTGTGATATGTCATCTACAGTCATTAATCCAAAAATACATGTTGTACATTTAGAAAAAAACAAGTCGATTATCAACCTTAGTCAGGGTAGCACCGTATCTAATTTCTGACAGGAATGAAAATGAGGCTGTAAGGGATGGAAGTACAGTGTGTTCAAATGATTGTACTGTTGTTTAACAAGTGATTTGTTCAGCTGACAAAGCATCGAAAAAAAGTCGACAAAACTGTAGACAAAAACTTCATAAAACAGCTTTGAAAGTGAGTTAGTTTTAGACTGTTCACAGCATCGTTTTCATCTGAAGAAAATTCAATTTGGCATCTACCCCACGTAAGGCCTATACCAGCATCCAAAAGTTGTGAAAACACATAGTGTTAGCCAAGATTCATTTAAGTATTAGTAACTGATTTCAGTATGCTTTCTAAATAAAGCAATCGTATGTACATGAAAAGTATAAAAATGTGCAAAAGCAGATACGTTATGTCTGAACAGGTACAGAGATTTAAAAAGATTTAAAAAAGCATAACTGTCAGGTCAAAAAGGTGCTTGATGTGATTGGAACAGTATATTAACGATCGTGTCTCCAGTGGTCAAACCCTAAAACAATCTCTTCAAATGTAGGCGAAGTCACCTATAACATCCTACAACAGCACACAGACAGATTAGTGATCGTTTATAAAGTGGGGCACTGACAAAATTAGCATTGCTTATCTAGCCTTCAGTGTGCTCTCTACTTGTGTCAACACCCCCTCCAAAAAACCGAAAGTGGTATCTTCTGGGCCGCTGACATTATTACATAACAATAATTTCTCCTGGTTGTCATGGAGATCGGGGGGGGGGTGATAAATGTTGAACTGAGACTCCCCTTGAATATCTCACCATGTTTGAAGCCCCACCTGATCCCTACTTCGTAACACTCCCCCTCTACCTGTTTCAAAAAAAAAACATTACATAATTTTCCTGACCAAGTACGCCAGCATATAACCTACTACCAACCCCCCACCCCCCCACACAGCTATCCCTGTTTTTACGGTTTGTCTATTTATTTTTCTTGTTTCTTGTCGATCTCTTCCTCTCTTTCTTTCGTTCTATCTCTCTCTCAGCAGCCAAGACCAAGTCAGCTCTTTATACCCGTCACCATAACAACCACAAATGTTCTGACAGATTTGCTGCCACTGCATTGAGAGGTGTAGTGCACACAAGAAAGAAATAAAGAGAGAGGGAAAAAGAAGGTAAAGCAGCGCCATCCACCCACACACATTCACAACAATAAATGTACGTTCTGTTCCTCAGTCATCAAAAATACTCTCTCTCTCTCTTTCGCCTTATTCACTCTTCTTTCCTCGTTCGATATGCAGCATATTACATCCTCTGCCATTTTAAACACTCAGATCATGACATTCGTGGACGTAAAGGGCATTTGGGAAGAAGATTGATTTCATTTCAGTGTATCTTCATATAATTAGCAACTACACTGCGTGATTCTCCTGGAATAAACGTGTTTATCTCTTCATACAATGTAATTTTGTGTTTCTACATTAATTTGGGTTAGTGTTCAGAGCTAATCATCCATTTACTACCATTACTTTAGTCCAAACCTAAATGGACAAAATGTGTGGTGGTTAACCACCACAGCTTCTAGCTTAGTTAGCGGATGTGCGATATTTTCAACTCTGAAGTCTTCAGTTTCACTGGCGCTATTTGATACTCTTCTCTGCTATGTCCACACCTCCATAGGAACCATTCGCTCTTTGCTCTTAAGTGGAGGGAGAAGGTACTCCTCGCACAGGAAGTGCAGCGGGAAATGGACCAGGATGCCCTGGATGGCCTGTAGTTCTTCTCTGGCTTTCTCCGGGTCAGTGGGACTGAGGTTTTGAGCATTTACGTGCTCCTGCAGCTCACGCAAGTTGCGGATGGAGTCCAGTGGAAGACATCGGAAGACCTGCGCAGTACAGAAAAGATGCGGTACAAACACTGGCCTGATATTACAATCAAACATTTTAAAACGAAAACGGTACATGCACCCATTGGGATCTGTGGGATTAGAGTTGCGAGTGTAAATATATGGGTAATGATAGCACAGAAGTGTATGGGAGTGGTGCTATTGTCTGAAGGCTTTACTGCAGGACTGCTGCACAACCTGCAAATTACAGTAATTGCAGGTTTTGCCGTAGTTCAGTCCTGCATTCAGTGCATTTGTATCAGTTCAAATTCTGTACAGTGACTTTAAATGAAAACCTTTAGTTAAAGACATCAAGTACAGAAAATGGTATGGAGGGGGTGTGGAGAAAATCCAAAACACAAGTTCTGTCGCTCACCTTCTCATAGACGATGGCATTTGTTTGGGCGATTTTGTTCCAAACATCGTTGAAGAAATGGTCACTGATTGGATCATCGATGTTCATATTCGGGTCAGATTTTGCTCCCAGAAGTACGCTGAGGAAAAGAAGAAAAGGATGAATTTACAATATAGAGAGGTAGTTTAGCTTAATTTAAAAATATTTCGAAAAGCGGTTCTCTGCATTTTTGACTCTTTAATGTCCAAGACAGTATTTACAGCATTTTCAGACCAGCAGTTTATTTGCTTGGGTAAACTGCTACTATAGCTGGGTTTCCATCCAATGTTGTGAATTTAATTTATGTGCGAATATCGCATAAAACATTCGTGAATAAGCACGTTTCCATCCAATGAGTCAAAGAGAACAAAATTGTCAGCTCCTGATAAAGTGGCAATAATTATCACTAAGAAAAGTTGGAGAAGCCATTAAATTATTTTAATAATAATATTATAATAATTTTCATGTAATAAATTTATTGCTGGCCAAAATAAAAGTTTTTGTGTACATGACATGTGACATCATAAGGGTCAAATTTACACATTTAAATATAATTTATTTATAAAAATGATTTATACATCATCTGAAAGCAGAATAATAAAGTTTTCCATTGATATATGGTTTGTTAGAATATGACTATATTTGGTTGAGATACAACTATTTGAAAATCTGGAATCTGAGGGTTCCAAAAAAAATCTAAATATTGAGAAAATCACCTTTTAAGTTGTCCAAATAAAGTTCTTTGCAATGCATATTACTAATCAAAAATTAACTTTTAAAGGAAAAGGACATTTATAAAATAGCTTCATGGAACATGAACATCATTACTTAATATCCTAAAGATTTTTGGCATAGAAGAAAAATCAATAATTTTGAGCCATACAATGTACTTTTGGCTATTGCTACAAATATACCCGTGCTACTTAAGACTAGTTTTGTGGTCCAGGGTCACATATGTGTGTACTTTTTTATATTTATTATGTATATATAAATACACACACATGCATGTATATATTTAAAAAAGTGTTATTTATATGTAATTTAATATATATTTATATGTAATATAAATATTATAAACATATACATGTAAATATTTTCAAAATATATACCACATTTGTATATTATATCTTTATATATACACATAATAAATATACATAGTACACATATTATGTATATATAATATACATAAACTTTTATTTTGAATGCGATTAATTGCGAATAATCATTGCCCAGCACTAAATTAATTATATGTGCCTCAGAGTGAGCAGACAAAACACATTAATGCAGTCATTTCTTTCAAAGGTGAAAGCCTGCTGTTTGGGAACAAAGTCGTGTAAGAAAGCTCTGGGAGGCAATTATACAGAAATACTTTGACGGCAGACTTTTCTTGGCATTTCAGAATGAGCATAACAATATTTCAGATGCTGTGCAACAAGATCGGTCTGCTGGTTATTCAGGTTATGCCATCCCATCGCGCAAAGTCACTTGACTTTTTTGATGTGCATGGAGGAATTTATTCAGCAAACATTTCCATTTCCAATTATTCGTATTACCTCTTTTTCGCACAAGTCAAAAACCACCTCAAGCGGAATTTTTTTTTGCAAATAACCGTTTCCATCATCCTGTTTTTATGCGCATTTTGACGCATCACATCAGAAACGAGTGTTGGAAATGCCAAATAAATAAATAAATTTCTTAATCCGCACACTTGAGGTGGTTTTTGACTTACAGAACAGGCTTATACAACTGTGTTCCCAAACAGCAGGCATGCACCTCTGAAAGCAATGACCACATTTAAAACGTTTTGTCTGTTTGCTCTGAGGCACAAGTAATTTATTATATATTAAAATTATTATATTCAGTGGCTTCTCCTACTTTTCTTAGTGATATATAGTGCCAGTTTATCAGAAAGTGACTCACTGGAAACAGTGTTTATTCACAAATGTTTTATGCAATATTCCAATTTCGCACATAAGTTTAAGTCGCAACTTTGAATGGAAACCCAGCTAATGCTGCATTTTCCGAGTGTTTTGGTTCAATTTCACAAAGGCAAAGACTTTAAAACGGTCCAAAGCATGTTGTTAAATATCACATGTGAGCAAAGTCTACCCACTCATTGGTCAGATTGTTTGTGAGCCGTTTAGTTCAGGGATTCAGTTTATTACAACATTTGTGCATTTCAAAATAAATGAACATCAGCATTCTCCTAAACAGCATTCTCACCAAAAGGTTGCACAATCTCTGTCTACATTAAGTTATTTTTTTAATCTTTAACTGTATCATACAGAGAGCTATTTTTTTTTTTAAAGACTTATTTCTGGCGTTTTGCCTTTTTGTATTAGGATAGGACAGTATTGCAGACAGGAACTGAAGTGGGAGAAAAAGGGGGTGGGAACGGGCAAGGTCCACATGCCGGAACTCGAACTCGGGACACCCGAAGCGCAACGGCACTATATGTCGACACGCTGCCCATGAGGCTAATCGGCACTGACATTGAAAGCTAATTTAATAACATTTTACCTCATACATCAGGTGAAGACAACATAAAAAGTGATATCAAAAATGTGTTCAACTCATTTAGACTAATACAGTGCACCCTTAGGGGGCACTTTAGGTAGAAAGTCTCATGAAGCAAAAAACATGAGCTGTAAAAACTATTACATGAGGAGATTAAAGCGGAATAATTCAATCAAATCACAGGACCCAGAGATGGACATTAACACAATCACTTGAAGTCACATCCCAAGGCCAGCAGTGAAAGGTGCTGCAGACACACGCATCATTAGAAGCATCTCACTGTTTCCCTTGGCAACCAAGAGATGTTCTGGTAGCTGGCAGTATGGAACGCAGCGTGCCAACACAAATTGCTCTGCTCACACACACACACGCACACCTCTCTCCTTCACTCACACACTCCTACACAGACAGGGGAGAAGTTGGACAAAATGGGAAGCTGAGGTGCTTCACTGCACAAACACAGATCTATCATAGCTACAGCTACAAAACCACTCTCGCGGTACACAGATAGATTAAAGTGGTTTTAAAGGCATTTTGCGGAGAGAAATGCAAATAGAGTCAAAGTGATTGGCTATTGACTTAATGACATCATCACCTGTGCTTGCACATGAAGTAGCATATCATAACAAATTAAATGCTTCAAGTTGTCAGTCATTAAAATGGATATATGTGCCTGACAAGCATTACCTCATAATGTTTCACACAAGTAAATTGTGAGTTTGTGGTTATCTGGAGTGATGTATTAAACACACTAGCTAATAAGAGACATCTGTTGTAAATTGAACTACACCACCATTCAAAAGTTTGGGGTCAGTACAAGTTTAAAAAAAAAAAGAATAATAATTTAATGCTTTTATTTAGCACGGACACATTAAAGTTATCAAAAGTAACAGTAAAAATATTATATTTATGAACTTTCTATTTATCAAAGTATCCTAGAAAAAAATGATCATGGTCTCCATAAAAATATTAAAGGGGTCATCGGATGCCCATTTTCCACAAGTTGATATGATTTTTTAGGGTCTTAATGAAAAGTCTATAATATACTTTAGTGAAAAATTCTCAATGGTAGTGTAAAACAACACACTTTTCACCTTGTCAAAATCAGCTCTGCAAAAATAATCCTGTTCTGGTCGAGGCTGCTTTAAATGTTAATGAGCTCTGCTTGCCCCGCCCCTCTCTTCTCTCTGTGAAGTGACGAGCCTGTTTACTTTAGCAGCACTTAGCCGCTAAACTTGCTAACTAGAACGTTATTAGGAAAGGTCATCGCAAAGATTCATTAAAAAAACCCTTATACTCACTTCTGCTGTAAGTGAAGCTGGATCACGAATGATTCGCACGAACATAGACGGATTTATGTAGATCAGGAGGTGCACTCCCTTCACAAACAAATGTAATCCACTGCATCTTCAGCGGCTCAGATGTCGGGAGTAAATGATGACCACTATGTTCATTATTACATCCAGCAACATAACACCTCAATCGCTCAATCTGAGATATTCTTGTCTAACTTACATCCCTGCTCCAGCATCGAAACAATGGATTTCGGACTCTAACAGCTGATTTAAGGCGGGTCTGAGGTAAGAAGCTCATGTCAATCAGCTATCATGGGAGCAGACTCTGTCGGTGTGACAGCACACATCTGAGAATGGCTCGATTTGAAAAAGGGGATATTATATTTACAGATTAATTAAAAACCACTGCATGGATTTTTATCATTATAGGGTAGATTTGTACATACACTGTCAACACACATTAATGTTCAAACAACATGTAAAAGTGAACTTTGCATCTGATGACCCCTTTAAGTAGCAAAACTGGTTGTACCATGTCTAATTGTTTCTGCATGCAGTTTGTGAGGACATCTCAATAGAATGACATTTTCTTGCTATTATTTTTGCTAAACACATTCATCACATTGGATTCAGTTTGAAAACTCATGACGTGGCACTATAGAGTCAGTGCTGGAAATGGTGGAGGATCCAGCTTCCTGAGCCTCCATGCAAAGCATGTCCAAAGAAATTTTCATTCACTGTGAAAATTTCCATGACTTCTCCAGGCTTATTTTAAAATCCCCTCATATTTTCAGTTTTTCCGTGATCACAAAAATCCTGATGTGATTTTCCTAAGTGTGTTTGACTAACACTACTTGTTTTAGGTGGCAGTTGTGATTCTTATGATTTCTCCACAGAAAGCTTGACAACTCTAAATACATACTTTACTAAATACATGCCTTGGACACAAGTATACACACCTGAAGCACTCCTTTCGTAGAGCGAGTGCTAGTGGTCCAGCCTGGTACTCCTCTCCGTTCATGACTGAGGGAACTCTTTCCTCATCCTCCACCAGCACTGCCAGCTCACTGTCTCGAGTGCCCAGCATGCTCCTGTCATTGATGTTGGCTGACCCTGATAACAACAGGAGAGAAAGGACATTATGAAGAATTTTTGATTTGAACGACATTCCAATATTCACCAGCAGGTGGCTTTTGGAGCTCATCTTCATCATGCAAACAGTAAATATTTTAGGTCAGTGATTCCCAAATGTTATTCCAGGGTAACAATACTCTCTTTCATTTTTCTTCATTAAACCTATAAAGCTATTTGTGACCCTGGACCACAAAACCAGTCGTAAGGGTCAGTTTTTTGAAATTGCGATTTATACATCATCTGAAAGCTGAATAAAATAAGCTTTCCATTAATGTATGGTTTGTTAGGATAGGACAATATTTGGTCGAGATACAACTATTTGAAAACCTGGAATCTGAGGGTGCAAAGAAATCAACATATTGAGAAAATCGCCTTTAAAGTTGTCCAAATGAAGTTCTTAGCAATGCATATTACAAATCAAAAATAAGGTTTTGATATATTTATGGTAGGAAATTTACAAAATATCTTCATGTTGTTGAAAATAAGTCTATTATGCTTGCCAAGGCTGCATTTGTTTGATCATAAAAACAGTAAAACAGCAATATATAAAGTAATTATGATTGAATTGTTTTCTATTTGAATATGTTTTAGAATGTAATTTATTCCAGTGACTGAAAAGCTGAATTTTGAGCAGCAATTACTCTAGTCTTAAGCATCTCATAATTCTTTAGAAATCAATCTGATATTCTTATTTGATGGTCAAGAAACACATTATTATTATTGCTATTATTATTATTATTATTATCAATGTTGAAAACAGTTGTGCTGCTGAATACTTTTGCTGAAAACTTCAATTTCAAGAGAGCACCATTTATTTGAAATAGAAATCTTTTGTAACATTGTAAATGTCTTTACTGTCACTTTGGATCCATTTAAAGGGGTCATCGGATGCAAAGTTCACTTTTACATGTTGTTTGAACATTAATGTGTGTTGGCAGTGTATGTACAAATCTACCCTATAATGATAAAAATCCATGCAGTGGTTTTTAATTAATCTGTAAAAATAATATCCCCTTTTTCAAATCGAGCCATTCTCAGAGGCCGCTCCCACGATAGTTGATTGACATGAGCGTCTTACCTCAGACCTGCCTTAAATCAGCAGTAAGAGTCCGACTTCCACTGTTTCGACACCGGAGCAGGGATAAGTTAGACAAGAATATCTCTGATTGAGCGATTGAGGTGTTGTGTTGCTGAATGTAATAATGAACACAGTGGTCGTCATTTACTCCCAACATCTGAGCCGCTGAAGATCTATGATCTACATAAATCCGTCTATGTACGCACGAATCATTCGTGATTCAGCTTCACTTAGAGCAGAAGTGTGTATAAGGGTTTTTTTAATGAATCTTTGCGATCACCTTTCCTAATAACGTGCTAGTTAGCCAGTTTAGCGGCTAAATGCTGCTAAAGTAAACTGGCTCGTCACTCCACAGAGAGAAGAGAGGGGCGGGGTGAGCAGAGCTCATTAACATTTAAAGCAAGCTCGACCAGAACAGGATGATTTTTGCAGAGCTGATTTTGGCAAGGTAAAAAGGGTGTTGTTTTACACTACCATTGAGAATTTTTAACTAAAGTATATTATAGACTTGTCATTAAGACCCTAAAGAATCATATTAACTTGTGGAAAATGGGCATCTGTGACCCCTTTAATGCATCCTTGCTAAATAAAAAATGTTTTTTAAAATCTTATTGATAAATTTCAATTGGTAATGACAAAAAAGGTAAATTGTGTCTGTATTAATGTATTAATCTAAAGGGAAACATCTCACCTATTATGTAGCAACGGTCGTCGGCAATGAGGGCTTTGCTATGGACGTAGATGAGCTCTGTCACAGGGGACTGGGTGAACTCAGAGTGTGTGCGCAGTCCACACAGAGAAATATACTGTGTCCATTCGTCCTGCACTGATGGGAGATGAGACGGTCATTAAAACAATAAAAGGCAAACCATCTGTGTGATTGGTTAATGGGTAGAATGTTATAATGCATGGCTGAAAAAAACAAACAACAGATAAACTAAACCATTTAGAGCCATTTATAAGACAAGTCAAAGTGACAGATGGAGAATGAGACAGGATCCAAAAAAAAAAAAAAAAAAAAGTACCAGAGTGGCAGAATTACAGACAGCTAAATATGTTTCTGCCAGATACTTACTTTGCTCCTTTAATCTTGAGAGAATGGAGTGTTCTCCTCGATTAATCGTTCTACACACAGAAAAAGTTCTGTTAGCAAAACATGAAGTATTTTGGGTTGTGAGAGTGTGTGTATTAATGTTTAAGATGTTTAGATGTGCTGATGTGTATGTACCTGTAGGTGAAGTGCAGTATAGCCTGAATGGCATTTCCTCCTCCCTGACTGATGTCACCCTCAAAGCCAGGCAGTAGAGGAATCACGACAAACACCCTGTACTTCTTCCCCTCACTATAACAATTCATTAACGTTTACATTTAAGTACATTTTACAGAGTACATTTTATTTCAACAAACTGTATTATTTTTAAAGAGCTAACGCACTTGTGAGCCCGCAGGATCCGTTCGACGATTGCATCTCCAATGGTGTTGAGTACATTCTTCTGATCTGAGCAGCTGATGAAGAACTGATTCTGAAAAAGAGGAGAGACACAGAGGAGTTTGTTTGATTTGTCTCACTTATTTGTGAACTATAAAACAGGCCGCTGCAAGATCTAGTTTATGGTCTTGTCCGTTATTCACAGTAGATTTAGACCAATAGCCATATTTTATATGACTAAATATTATTATTAAATAATATTATTAATTATATTAAATAATATTATTTTGATTATTCATCCTATAAAATTAAAACAATTAACAATTTTATTTTGTTTAATTTTTAGGTGAACTATTGCTTTAAAAAAATATCATATATAACCTCTTAAAGTTAGGATACCCTCAATAAATTACTTTTATAATTCAGCATATTTGTAGACTTGTTTGTAGCAGATGTTTGTGATGAATGGGCTAGTATACAGTCTGACGAATGACAAAGAATGCCATTTTTTCTTAAGAAAATGTATAATAATAATAACTTATAATTGCACTTGGGAACATTCTTATAAAAATGAAATAAAATAAAAACATAATAAAATAAAATAAAATAAATGAAATGCCCTTCACTTAATATTAAATCTATAATAAATTCTGAAGTTCATTCAACAGTCTAAATATTTTTAGTTACCAATAACACTGTAGTACTGTTAACCCTGTTTAACCTATTTTAATATTTTTATTCAGACACCAATTATAATTTTTGATACTTTTTTTTACTAGTGGGTGCAGGACACTGTAGTTCATTTATGTAAGTGAGGAGCAAAATCAACTGTGAAATATTATATCCAAAAAATCATACAGTGGACTACCAGGAAAAACTGATAAAAATTTGGGACAAAAAATTATTCGAATACTTTGACTCAACCATGTTTTGCTTAAATGTTTTTTCTTTAATTGCTAATGTGACCTTTTTACACCACAGACTGAACAAAATTAAGCATTGCTTGGTACTTGGTTAAAGTATTAATAGTTGTGTATATACTGTCATACTAACAGTTGTCAGAATTTTTATTTGACTATAATCCATTATATACCCTTCAATCAAAGTTATCTGATATTATCAAGATTAATTTGTTCTGACACAATTTAACTGAGTTCTTGTCGTATTTTATTACCATTTTCTAAACTATAGTGAATAAACTGTGATAATGTGAGAAATGTTGAATTTTGGTTTTTACTGTATATTAAGCAGAATTCCATCTGGACAATATCAGTGTTTGTTGAGGAATGTGAAGTTTTTACATTCTCAAACATAAAGGTTTCAGCATTCAGTGTTACTGTTTTTATTATAATTTCTGTAGGGACAAACATTTCCTGTGGATGTAGTATAAGCATATCTGTGTTACATTCTTCTTAGTTTAGCTGACTTGCATTAGGACCCTGTTTCTGAGCGTGAGGCAAGAGCAGAGGCTATTGTGTGTTGCCAGCTGAATGCAGTAGAATCACATGATCCTAGTGGGAGAGAACACTGCAAACAACTCCATAACACTGAGACTTTGTGTGTGAACAGAGCACAGTGTCTGCTCTGCTGTGTGTGTGTGTGTGTGTGAGCGTGAAGTCTTATGAGTCAGAGGCAAATGCTTTTGGTAAGGTCATAGAGTGAGTGTTACCTCTAGATAAATGTAGTGCTGGCTGTTCTCAATAACATGTATATAGGCATTGAGAATAGACTGTTCACATGTGCCAGCAGACCAGCGATCCACAGAACGAAGAACCTGGGAGAAAAAGAAAGAAAATGTAAACAAATAGATGACAAATAAATTAAATGAGGGGGAACGTGGAAAGGAAAAGTACATTTTGTGAACATATGTACCTGTACAGAGGCTTTTGTGGCACCAGGGATGGTGAATGGCAGCTTATCTGCTGTGCCGTGGGATTTCGGCAGTAGGTACGGGTAGAAGTCATCCTTGTACTTGTTCTTAAAGATCTTAAAAGACAAATAAGAATACAAGATAAGGCAACAACTGAAGATTCTGAAGAGTATGACTGACATTAAAATTAGCCATTTGATTTCTGACCTTAGTGAAGTTCCAGCGCTGGATAAAGTGTCGTGCAAGATCTCTAGCTGCCTTCCCATGATGTACTGAACCCAGATCTCGCCAAGGGATGCGTGGCACCTGCGTTCTGTCAACATTGTCTAAAAAGAAAAAAAAAAACAGAAGCTACACTATTTGCTGAACTCACATTCAATTAGGGCTGCCCTCGACTAAATATTTTTCTGGTCGACTAGTAGTCGTTCATTTTAAGCATTAGTTTACTATTAGTCGCATGTTTATTAATAACCCATATAGACCATAATAATGAGCCTTTATATAGCCTAATAGGCGCTAAAGCGCACCCAAAAAAGCTTGCCACAGAGCACCAGCAGATATAGCCTACTAATTATGAATGTGTCTGGGAAAAACAGCAAGGAGACTGCATTAACGTTTCAATAATTTATTAATAAACTAGTGCTTTCTATGTTTTCGGCTTAAGAGATCAAGTCGGTGAAACTCGTGATCTCCGCAGTAGTGGATGCGCTTGTATGCAGGTTTCATACAGATTACATAATCTGAGAATATTTGTTTTCTATTTTCTTCTGTTTGCTTTCCTTATATTTTTTTAAAAAGCGCAACATTTCGTTGTTTTTCTGCACACAAATAAACGTAGAGTCTTTACAGATTCGAAAGATGTATTACTGTTATCTGTATGGCCAAAAATGATGGAGTATTTTAAGAGCAAGTGACCGCACTGGCTACTATTCAGCTTCCACACTCCGCACAGACACTTCAATAGTGCACATTTTTCTAGGTTAACATTAGATTGAGCTGCTGCTACTACATACATCTTTCAGTTGAAAAGCCATATTTGAGGTTGATGAATGATAGATGAAAGTTTAGATGTCCTGCCCGATGTACTATATTACCACATAGACCCAGCAGTTAATGATCTGTCCGTCACGGACTGCGTGACTTCGCCACTTCCTGTGGAATTTTATTTTCTAAGCGAAAAATACAATTTTGGTTGACCAAATCGACTATTCAATATACATTCAATATTTTCCTTTTCTTTGTTGAGCAAAATGCATTTCTATTAGCCCTAAGCAGAAACATCAAATATATTGATGATAATAATAATAATACTAATAATTTCAAAAATAAAACTTTTGAACTTTCTATTAAACAAAAAAATCCTGAAAAAAAGTATCAGTTTTCACAAAAATATCAAGCAGCATAACTGTTTTTAACATTGATATTAAAAAATATTTCTTGAGCAGCAAAACAGCATATCAGAATGATTTCTGAAGGATCATGTGACATTGAAGACTGCAGTAATGATGCTAAAAATTCAGGAATAAATTACCTTTTTTATTAAAATAGAAAACCAATATTTTAAATTGTTATAATATTTTACAATATTACTGTTTTACTGTATGTTTGATCAAATTAATGCAGCAAAATAAAAAAAAATAAAAAACTTTTGAACAGTAGTGTAAGCCATAAATTATGGTGATTAGAGTATAATAAAATTAATAATACATACATAAAGTTAGTAATTAAGTATACTAAGGTGTTCCTGTTTTCTTAAAAAAGAAAAAGAAATTCATTGCATTAATCACAACCAACAGCAAGCAAGCCATGGCCAATGTGAGTTTCATTATGTACCTTTATAATTATAAGGAACATTTTCCACATTTAATATATAGAAGTAATTACCAAATCAGGTTGTAGTTCAAAAACGATGCTGTTTTTATAAAAAGACTTTCGAGTGGTAAAGAAGTGATTATGTAAATCTGCACTGGACTGTGTACCTTGAAAGGGCTGATCCAGCTGTGTCCAGTCTCTCTTGATAAAGTTGCTGTAATCTTTTCCCAGCCACAAGAGGGCATTACAACTCAGATCCACTTCATCCTCACACTCTGACACAGGTCCTGTCAGAGGAACTGCAGAGCCATTCACAGTATCAGACTGAGACAGGAAGAGAGAGAGAGGGAAGGTATAAGAGAGAAATGAAACACAGAAAGATGAAGGGTAAGAGATTGACATGTCATTTAAGCATACCATCATATCTACTGGTTACAACCGTACCTCTTGGGCTACCTCTGCAATATCAGCTATTTTGGGGGGTTCCAAATCACTCAGCCTATATTCGCTGTCATCCCACCTCCCAAACGCAAGATCCAACCCACCCACAAAGGCCACTGATTGGTCGATGGCAATCATTTTCTCATGATGGGCCCAGAGGAGCACAACTGAGGCCACATGATCAGGGTGACGCATCACCTAGGGCAAAAGAAGCACAGATTGAGTCATTCATAACATGGCCCGGAAAAAATAAGACACAGTAAGACAGCTATCATGATGTTGACGAACAAAAGTGGGAGGGATGAGATGACAAACAGCAGTACATCAAACCTTAATATTGGGGTGCAGGTTCATCAGTGTTCTCTTGCTGTAGCCGCTGCTGATACCCAGAGCCAGTTCCAGTTCCTTATACAACAACACACACACCTTCACACCCTGTTCCTAAACACCACACACAGACAAGTTCATGTTAAAGTTCATGGACATCAATATAACTGTAACTGTCTATAACTATAAATAGCTGTAAAAGATTGACTGACAGCTTTTTTAAGATAGATAGTGGAGAGAACTGATTTAATGTATAAAAGATTAATGTAATGCTAATGTAACGCATACTGCTTTGCGTTTGAGTATCTTGTCCAGGCGCCAGTATGTTCCTGTAGCTGGACGTTTGAGGAAAACCTCTGGACTGAGCCTGTAGAGAGAGAAACCCAAATATCTTCACAACACTTTCACTCACACATGTATTCTCAAGTCATTAAATATAGGACACCGTACAGAACAATGGCAACAAAGTGTTGTACAACTAAACAATCTCAGATATTCCCAGAGTCTGATTATGTCTACTTAGTACACAACTATTAACTATAAGTTTGACGGACAGTAAGATTTTTTTTTTTTTTTAATTCAAAGAAGTCTCAAATGCTTACCAAGGCTGCATTACTTTCATCAAAAATACAGGAACAAATAATATTAATATTGTGAAATATTATTAGAATTTAACCATTTCTATTTTACTCCAGTCTTTAGTGTCACATGATCCTTAAAGGGATAGTTCACCCCAAAATGAAAATTCTGTTTTTAATTACTCACCCTCATGTCATTTCAAAGATCTTCGTTAATCTTCGGAACACAGATTAAAGGATTACTCCGCTTCCAGAATAAAAATGTCCTGGTGATTTAATCACCCCCATGTCATCCAAGATATTCATGTCTTTCTTTCTTCAGTTTTTTGAGGAAGACATTCCAGGATTTTTCTCCAAATAATGGACTTCAAAGGTGCTCAACGGATTGAAGGTTAAAAATGTTTCAATGCAGCTTCAAGGGTCTCTAAATGATCCCAACTTCAAAATTGTTCTACATTGGTGTTTTACCTTTTTTTGTAAAGGCCGTTTGATCTTCTTTGCACTGGGTCGTTACTTAAGCAGCAAAGTAGGACAATTTTGAAGTTGGAGGAGAAAATGAGACGACATACTCTAAGTGTATTGAACTCGAATGCACAGAGTACGCATGCACATCGCAGAGGTAGACAAAATGAGCATTTGAGGTTAAAAAGTATATAAATAGAATTTTTTTTTTTTTTTTTTTTTAGAAAATAACCGATCCTTTCCTTGGCTGGGATCGTGTTGAGAAACTGCATTTTTAACCTTCAATCTGTTCAACATGATTGAGGTCCACTATACGGAGAAAAATCCTGGAATGTTTTCCTCAAAAAACTTATGACATGAACATCTTGGATGACATGGGGGTGAGTAAATTATCAGGAAATTTTTCTTTTGGAAGTGAAATAATCCTTTAAGATATTTTTGATGAAATCCAAGAGCTTTCTGACCCTGCATAGACAGCAACACAACTACCACATTCAAGGCTCAGAAAGGTAGCAAGGACATCGTTAAAATAGTCCATGTGACATCAGTGGTTCAACCATAATTTTATAAAGCTACAAGAATACTTTTTGTGTGCAAAACCCCCCCAAAAATAATTTATTCAACAATTTCTTCTCTTCAGTGTCACTCTTTAACGTGCTCTTATTGTAAACAAGGTGCAACGCAAGCGTGTTCTATGTCAGTTCTGCATCAGCAACACAACACACATGCATCGTACTACTCTCCTGAACGCGCATCGCCGGCTGACACAGAAGGGAAGAAATTGTTGAAAAAAGGTACTTTTGTTTTGTTTTGTTTGCGCACAAAAAGTGTTCTCATAGCTTCATAAAATTATGGTTGAACCACTGTCACATGGACAATTGTAACAATGTCCTCACTACCTTTCTGGGCCCTGAACGTGGTAGTTGCATTGCTGTCTATGTAGGGTCAAAAAGCTCTCAGATTTCATCAAAAATATCTTAATTTGTGTTCCACAGATGAACAAAGGTCTTACAGGTTTGGAACGACATGAGGGTGAGTAATTAATGACAATTTTAATTTTTGGGTGAAATAACCCTTTTAAAGAAATCATTCTAATATGCTTATTTGGTGCTTGAGAAACCTAATATTATCAATGTTAAAAACAGTTGCACTGCTTAATATTTTTTTCAGAATTCTTTGATGAATAGAAAGTTTAAAAGAACAGAATTTATTTGAAATGGAATTCTTCTGTAGCATTAAAAATGTCTTTAATGTCACTTTTGATCAATTTAAAGTATTCTTGCTGAATAAAAGTTACTGACCCCAAACTTTTGAATGCAAGTGTACAGTACATAACATCCAAAACGCAGTGTCACATGAGTGGTAGGGGTTGCACAGACTAGTCGATTGACTAGTGGACTTTAATGCTCAACCATGACGCTTTAAGCTTGACGTCGACTAGCTTAGAACGCTCCGTTTCCAAGCAGCTAAAATGACAAAATGCATACTCCGAAAGCGCTCCACGAGACATGTGTGATTATACCATCTGGATGCTTGAAAATGAAAAGGAGAATGAATGTTTTAATTCTAATCTAATGCTCTGCTGCATTGTAACACAAACACATAGGCTACAGACAGTAGCTCGCACATCACATGCACACAGAATCATTCAGTAGGAAGAAAATGTATTGTCAAAACTGTTCTGTGATTTCTCAATAAAATAGCTTAGAAACTGAAAAGTTCTAGCATATATTTCATAGTAACTAAAACCCACAGCCTCACTACGAGTAAAGAAACGCTGCCAAGTAGAATTAATTCACACACGCAATAGCTCACTAATGCACTTATATACAGTAAATGTAATCTTTACTATGTTGCTTTATCTGCACCTGATTTTAAACAAGCAGAAATTTGTGAGAAATATAACAACCCAATGACAACATAACTGATAAAAATAAGCTCTTATAAGAGCAATAGCCATGTGGGCAGCACTGTCACATCCTATTAGCAGTGCACAAGCTGTTCGAGTCTCAGCTCAAGATTCAGGCCTGTTTGTTCAATAATGATGTCATCAGCGACTAGTCGACATTGACTCATCGACTGTGTTTCAAAGGACATGTTACTATCCCATGAGACCACAGGGGAGGAGAACAGAGACGCAGCTAACACTGTAGGTCTTATGACAATGAAACACGGTGTAAACAGTAAGTCTGGATTGTATACAGTATGTGATCACAAATGGAGCTGCTGACCCATTCGGGCCATGTACTGTACGTGTGTGTGTGTGTGTGTGTGTGTGGTAGTACACTGACCACCAATCAGTGATGAAGATCTCCTCTTTGGCCTGTTCCAATGCATCAGCCACGTCTGAGAAATAGCCATTCCCATTAACATACCTGTCAATCAACCAATGATTCATTACACAAACTAGTTGATCAATCAATTTTCCCTGATCGAAAGTTCTTCTGAGGTAAATGCACGCACCACTTTGTGAGGGTATCTGGTCTGGGTGGGGCGAAGCCTTCAAAGCGATGCGTCTGGAAGAAATCACAGTGCTCAGAGAGACTCCGAATCTCATGACTCCACCACTGGGCCTGCCTGTAACTACTGCACTTAATCACCAGCTTCCTACAAAAGACACACATAACAGATGTTGCTGCACATGTCTCTGTAAAACCGTCTGTCAGATTGGTATAAGTAGCAGAAAGACTTCTTTATACTGGTCCACAGATTCTAATTTTTACCTGCTGAAGTTCTCGATGCAGACGCCATGCTTGGTATCAGTGTAAACACGTCCAACCAACACCTTCAGCTCGGGGTCAAACAGCAGAACAAACGACACGATGCCGGGATCTCTGCTCATACACAGCAATTACAGAAAACAAAAACAACAGAAAATCTATGAGAAAATGAGTCAACAGAATGTAATATTAAATATTAATCCACATTACATACAAGTATGGTAATAAACCATAAAAGCTTGAGGCTATTCAGAACAGAATCCAGCAACATTTTATGCATCATAATAAAAAAAAAAAAAAAAAAAAAAAATTCTGTCAGGTTTACATTGATAATACACTACCATTTAAAAGTCTTTTAAAAAAAAATAATATATTATTTTATTTAGCAAAATAAGTAACAGTAAAGATACTATATTTACTATGCTATAAATAGCATTTTATTTTATTTAGTTTTTTATTAGAAAGAAATGCTTTTTATTAATTGAAAAATCTTGAAAAAAAATGCATTATGGTTTCCACAAAAGTATTAAGCACCACAACTTTTATTAACATTGATAATACGTAAGAAATGTTTCTTGAGCACCAAAACTGTATATTAAAATGATTTTCTTAAAGATCATGTGACTGAAGACTAAAGTTATGGTTGCTGAAAATGTAGCTTTACAATCACTGGAATAAATTACATTTAAAACAAATTAAAACAGAAAAGTACATAGAAAAGCACAATATTATTATTTTACTGTATTTTTGATCAAATAAATGTAGCCTTGGTGAGCATACGAAACTTCTTTCAAAAACTTTTTAAAAAATCTGACCAACCTCAAGCTTTTCGTGTAAAAAGAAAGTGGAAGAGAATTAAAGGAAAAGAAAGGTGGTTATATATGGTTATAAGAAGGTTACAGAACGAAGTTTGTATATGAAAGTTATTGTATCTATGTCAAACATGTAGATAAACAACATATGATGACGAGGTCCACACCCAGATAAGGCTGGTCAGCCATTGAGACAACACCTCGGATCATGAAGAAACATTTATATGTAAACAAGCAGGACTAAAATATCATCACTTAACACTGGCCAATATATGCCAGTAACTCACTTAAGCTTACGTATTTACCCTCAAGGCTATTTACTAGCACAGAATAAAGGGCTGGGCAAAGTTTCACCATTTTCTAAGAAACCGCTGATGCATGGTTACTGCAACTAACGCAAACCAGCTCAAGCTGTAAAAGGAAGAAGGAAAACAATGACTCATGTCGCTTCCTGAAATATTCAAAATCCTGTTAAAACACTGACATAGGCATTTAGTTGTGTGCAGCTGAGTAGTTGAATGTGACACTCCTGACTGGTGCAGACTTATTTTAAAGTATAGCAGAGGCACACACATTTGCATCTGCACTTAGTGGTAGTCCTCTAAACACCTAGTGTCTGTTCTGATTGATGAGACAACACAGATGACCTCTAACCTGATATAGTATGGGGGAACTCGTTTGACAGGCTTCTTGTCTAAACACTAACTCTTGCATCATCTTCAACTACAGCTTTAACCTTTCATTGACCTTCTTTGATTGTGATGCTGGAAGTAAGCTGCAGGCTGAGAGGGATCGATATTTGTTTTGAGTGACAATATTTTCCACCCTATTTTGTACAATATTGCATAAATGAAAGATGCTAGACTTAGCATCTCTCTGATTTGGTAGTCAAGAGACATTCATATTTTCTAAGGGTAAAATTAGAGGTTTGTCGCATGACAATAGATGGTTCCGAATAATATGACTCATGCTGATGGATGATGAATTAAAAATAGCTGATAAATAAAAAATAGAAAGAAATAGCAATCGGCTGATGTGTGTTTTCATCCATTCACAGCTCTGGAAGGCATGTTGTAACATGAAACAACATAAAAGAGCAGAAAGCATAGTGAAACAACAGATAACAGTGCACATGTGGGTGTGTTTGTATTGTTGTCAAACTCACCTGGACATGTACAGGAGGAATGAATCCTTCACCACGAGCCAACGCCGAGACCAGCGGAAGCAGAACTGATGGTGTCCGATGCAGTTGAGCCCCTGGATGCGATGACCCCCAGACCGTTTTAGAATATAACCTTCACTGTGGAAAAACAAACAAACAAACAAACAATGACTAGTTGCAAGAGTTGCAGAATTACAAACAGGGGGCTTTCTCATAAAACAGTTGCAGAACCACTGCATTTTAATCACGATTTTAACCACAAACATGTTACATGTAATATGAGCAGGTTTTTATGTAAATTAAGATTGTATAATTTCAAAATTTAAAGCAAAAACGGAATGGTCTGACCTCACACCGTGTCTAAACCGGACATGACGCAACAGCTAAAGTCTGTCTTCACTGGACATGACAAAGCGACCTATCATTTGGACTTTGTGTGAGCACATCATAAATAGAATGTGGCAGCAGTTTACGGTTGAGGATTTGTCATGTCGCACCGCATCCAGTTAGACAGCATCACTGATTATAATGGGTTCTACTGTAATTTGTCGCACCATGCCACGCTGCTCGCATCCGGCGTAGACACGGTGTTAGCTTTGTGAAATTATAATTAGGACTGTCAGTCGATTAAAATTTTTAATCAGATTAATTACATGATGTGTCGAGGAGAAGTCCACTTCCAGAACAACAATTTACAGATAATGTACTCACCACCTTGTCATCCAAGATGTTCATGTCTTTCTTTCTTTGGTCCTAAAGAAATTGTGTTTTTTGAGGAAAACATTTCAGGATTTTTCTCCATATAATGGACTGGTATGGTGCCCTGAGTTTGAACTTCCAAAATGCAGTTTAAATGCGGCTTCAAATGATCCCAAATGCGGTTGTAAATGATCCCAGCCGAGGAAGAAGGGTCTTATCTCAACTTCAAAAATCATTTCGAAATCATCCTACATCCCTGCAGAAGTTCCGACCCAGTCTATGCAAAGTGAACATGCAACAGCAATATAGGCTGATTTTGAAGTTAAGGGAGAAAATACGGTCTGAGTTTTTCAACATACCCTAACTGTCTTGAGCTAGAATATAAGTCCATTATATGGAGAAAAATCCTAAAATGTTTTCCTTAAAAAACATAATTTCTTTAGGACTGAAGAAAGAAAGACATGAACATCTTGGATGACAAGGGGGTGAGTACATTATCTGTAAATTGTTGTTCTGGAAGTGAACTTCTCCTTTAATCTAATTAATCGCAAATTACATTTAGTTGTGAAAATACCCCCAAAAGATTATTTAAAGCTATTTTTGTGTTAAATGAGAAATTATTAAGTAGACATCACAAATAGTGGCTATAAAAAGAAATATTTTATTGCATTCAACATAATTTTTTTTTACACATAAACTTTCAGGCTACAACAGCCTTACATAAATGAAACATAAAAGAAGATAATTTGAGAAACACCTCAGTTTTACCCCCCCCCCGTTTATGTTATGCAAGTCACTGGTAACCAAAACAGCTTTGTTACCAACCGTGTTCAACCTTCTTTTATGTTCCAGATATGACTCCTTCAATAATTCATTTGATTTGTTCAAATGGCTGATTCATTCAGGAATTCAGTAAAGGGCTCTCTTTATGAATAGGCCTTTGAATCACTGATTCATTCAGAAACTAAACACTGATATGTTGCTCGAAGGTGCACAACAATTCTGCTGTGGCTGTAGGTAATATTTCTGTTGTCAAAACTGAGCAAAAACATAACATTTAAAACATTTAAAATATAACACAATATTAACTTATTTACTGAACTGTTATATAAAATCACATTTGCACTCGTGCTATTTGGGACAAACAGCACTTGTGTGTGTATTGCTTTCACTGTTCATGTGTTATCGCTTATCATATGATATAAATGTTAGACAACAACTCATACAGGAGTATTTTTGCCCTGATATCTTGAATTTTAGGGCATAACTGCATTTATGGAGTTATTATTTGTCAACAGTTATCTATATGAAATGTCATATAGGGAAAGGGGCAGGGCCGGTGCGTTAACGGTGCTCAAATATTTTAATCACGTTATTTCTTCATAACTAATTATTTAAGTTAACGTGTAAAACTGACAATCCTAATTATAACATAAAAGGACTGCATGAAACAAAAACAGCGGACTGACTGAATGAGAGCGCGAATTCATTGTCTGTCAGCAGGTGGTGCTTATGGAACAACAGCAATACAGCGTTTCCTTGGTCACTGCTGTAAACAAAGCAGCATTGCGCTTTTAAATACTACAGTAATATGCATAATATGGAGGTAAGAGGAAAAGAAAATACCATCTAAACTTTTCTGAAGACACTCAGATACACATTGATATAAACCCTCACCCCCAATTCAGTATTTAGGATTATCTTCCAACATTTCCCGGATCGTGAACAGTGAGCTGATCTGACTGCTACAGTATTTTCTCCTCTTTGCGTTCACCTTCAGTGTCTCTGTTAACGACTGTTTACAGTTGGTTTCTTTGCTCAGTTATGGAATTAGTTGTGTGCTGTTAACAGGGATCCCCTCTCAACCGACGACGCTGTCTACATTGCTTAGCCACTTGGGGTTATGCTGTTTTTTTTTCAAAAATTCACACCATGAGAGTATTTCAAACCAGTTTGCCATTTGAATCAGTATATTGCCCAGCACTACAGGTAACAATGGAATAATGCTAAAATTGCAAGAGAACATGCAATCTGTACTCACAGGCCTTTGGGTCCAAGGTCTCTGATGAAGGACAGAGGACTGATTGCCAGGAAGTCCAACTGAGAGCATGAAAAACAACCCTTAGTATGCAAGCATACAACCACAGTGCACATTTGTACAGTATTTTGTGTGAGAAGATTAACTTGGATACACTCTGAAGACAAAACTGTCCTCAGTATATGAGAGTATATAAACAGTATATGAATATCAGTTAAAAACAGTAATTATATGTATATACTTATATTATGTACATGTAAGCTTCTCACCATTCCATGATAGTTCCTGTAAAAAGTGTTTTCTAGCAAGTTGTTTAAATATTCCTCCAGATATTTCTGAAAAACACATATAGAAACAATGTATGCAATACACTGGGTGTGCAACGTTTAGAGAGGATTTTGCTTCATTAAATATGTACCGGTTTGCTAGACGTTCTCCTGATTCTGTCGGTTCCATGTAAAGTTGGCATTTCCTCTGTTAAACCTGCCAGCTGTTGTCTCTGAATAGCAAATCTAATTCAAATCACAAGAACAATGGAAGGAAAACTCCGAGTCAAAAAATCCAGCCCAAACAAATGAAGGGTTGTGAATTTGCATGGGCCTGTGTGTGCAAGCTCACCTCCCTAGAGGCAAGAACTGCAACAACATTTTGTGTTTGTACAGGTCTCGGTGGAGCTCCTGAAAGTGCTTGTACTTTCTTTTTATCGTCCATGTGAACTCGCCATGGGTCAGACGGACCGTATACAGAGTGCACACGTGTACCTACAAACAGGATTTTTACACTGTTAGTGTTGACACAACACCACATTATTAAGTACAAACCCACAGACGCACCTTAGAGCGGGTGGTGTATCGCTCTGTGTTTTCCACTCTACAGGTGATAGGTGTGCCATGAATGAGAGGAGAGACACAACCTTCCTTCAGGTCTGCCAGGTGATGTATCACAAAAAAGTCTCGTTCCTCTGAGAGAGATAATGAAAGGCAAACACAAGACTGAGACCACTGGTATAATGAAGTAATGCACTGTTTTTGTCTAATTTAATACAAAATAAAGCAGTTTGAGTGAAAATTTAAATTGAAAAATCATCATGACTTTCTGTTTCAATGAGACCAGCATTAAAGCTGAATCAACTCCACAGGTGTTGGTAAAACAAGTGTTGTAGTCGAGACAATCTCATTACAATCTAAGGTCAAGATAGAGACCAGAAGACCAAGTCCACATTTACCTGAGTACACAACAAGACCTAGACCACGTAAATATGGAAAACGCGGACGGAATCACAGAATCTAGTCATAAAAATGGAATTTACTGTAAAATGTGCAATGTCGCAGAATCTGAATAAATCAAAAGTCAGTACAATTAAATCAAAACACTTATTAATATTTAATATTTAGTAATATATAATATGTAATATTTATACATATAATATTATTATATATAAAATATTGAATGAAACCATTAAAATGGAATCCAGAAAATTCATGGAAAATACAGATTTTGGTAAAAAAAAAAATAACACTGATTTTTGGGGGGGGGGATTTCATAGGGCTTTAAAAAAATTGTTAAACATTTAATAAATTGCTGTTAAATTATATGATTTCATTAATTAGGCATGCTTTTTGATTCATATTTGATAGTTCAAGGGCTATTCCGCCGAATGGCTGCCATTTACTTCCAAAAATTTTCCAAAAAAAACAATTACATTTTCTAGCTTTTTTTGGATGGAATCTAGTAATACACCAAAACTCTTATGTCTTTTAAAAAGCAGAGTTAAAAATATGTCAACAAATTCCTTTATTTCCCCCTCAGGCAGGTGTTTATTTTAAAGAAATTGTTCTTGTGTTTCAGTGGAAGAACATCTGACCATTTGATGTCACTTACTAATGTGATTAGTGAACTTGAAATAGTGCAGAATCTAAATTATTTATTACTTTACACAATAATGATTCTGTTTATTTTCAGGTTTAAATTCAATTTTGGATAACAGATGTTCCTATATTTGGCCCCTCTTTTCCTCATGTTTTGGAAAAACATCCATTTTGGCAGGCCTCAGTATCAGCAATGTTCTATCACCAGGGGTCGAGTCACTCGGTTTCAGGGCTGTGCTTAAGAACACAGTCCTTCTAAAAACATTTGAATGAGAGAAGGCAGCTGTAAAGCCAGTCTTTCCACTTTCTGCATTCTACATTTTTCACAATCTTTTCACAAGGAAGTATAAAAACCCACTCTCACACTTTCAATACCTGTTCTTAGAAGCTTGACTGACATGTGGATGTGGCATAAATGATCCTTTGTCCTTCGAGACAAATAAGTGAAAGTGAAAAAAGTCTTGAGTTTCACTGTGAATTGTGAAGCATATAACTAATAACTTCTTTATGCTGTGAGAAAATAAATATCAAGAACATGTAGCCAGCATTATGTCTGTCCTTTGCAATACAAGACCTTGTTTCTGTAAAATATTCTGACTTACTGTTAAAGGAGAAGTCTACTTCCAGAAAAACAATTTACAAATAATTTACTCACCCTCTTGTCATCCACGATGTTCATGTCTTTCTTTCTTCAGTCGTAATGAAATTATGTTTTTTGAGGAAAACATTTCAGCATTTTTCTCCATATAATGGACTGATATGGTGCCCCGATTTTGAACTTCCAAAATGCAGTTTAAATGCGGCTTCAAACAATCCCAAATGCGGCTGTAAGGGATCCCAGCAGAGAAAGAAGGGTCTTATCTAGTGTAACGATCGGTTATTTTAATAAAAATAATACAATTTATATACTTTTTAATGCCAAACGCTCGTCTTGTCTAGCTCTGCCTGGACTGTTTTCCGGTTCATGACAGTTAGGGTAGGTCGAAAAACTCCATCTCATGTTCTCCCTCAACTTCAAAATCGTCCTACATCGCTGTTTTACCTTTTTTGTTAAGGGTGTGTGAACTTCTTTGCATGTTCACTTTGCAAAGACCTAGTGGGAACTTCTGCAGCGATGTAGGATGATTTTGATATGATTTTTGAAGCTGAGGGAGAAAATATGTTCAGAGTTTTTTGACATACCCTGTGAGCTCAGGGAGAGAAAGGCAAGATGAGCGTTTGAGATTAAAAAGTATTTAAATTGTATTTTTTTTAATGAAACCGATTGTTTCGCTAGATAAGACCCTTCTTCCTCGGCTGGGATCGTTTACAACCGCATTTGTGATCGTTTGAAGCCGCATTTAAACTGCCTTTTGGAAGTTCAAAATCGGGGCACCATGTCAGACCATTATATGGAGAAAAATGCAGAAATGTTTTACTCAAAAGACATCATTTCTTTACGACTGAAGAAAGAAAGACACGAACATCTTGGATGACAAGGGGGTGAGTACATTATATGTGAATCTTTGTTTTGGAAGTGGACTTCTCCTTTAATATTGCCATTGTCAGGGTCTTGATTGTGTGCATCAGAAAACATTCTGTTTTCTTAGTACATAACACTTTAGAAATGTTCCGAAATGGCAATTTTAGCTGACACCAATAAATTATTGTTTACATGTTGTTACATGAAAACCGATAAATAAATGGCCAATATTAAAACTCTAAACTATTAAAAACAATAAATCAGTTCTAAAATTCTAATAAATGTGAGTATAAAAGTGTGGACAGGCAGCAGGAGCGTATGTAAATGATTTACATGGTGATCGTAAAAAGCCAAAAAACAGGTGAGCACTATCTGATTCCAGCTCAAATCAAACACACATGATCCAGCTGATCAATGTCTTCAAGCTCACTTGAATGTTACAGGCAGGGTTCAACATTTTGATCTGTTAATAAAAATACAATGATATGTGAATTATCTCACCACTGTTGTTTTCGATAGATTTCAGCTGGTCCTTAGTAAGGTTGCACAGCACGGTGTCCATACACTTCTGCCACCTTTTTGCTGCATCTGTCTCAGAACTAGCCATAAGGCTACTGGAGCACGACACACCTGTGCAAACACACCAACAAACAAAAACACCACAAAGATGGAAATAGTTAGCTATGCTTTTTTGACAGCGTTTACAAAATGTGAAATTTAGCATGATATTAGATAAACCTGGAAGTAAACAAACTATTCTCTAAATGTGGAAACAGCTGGGGGTACAGCAGGGATCTGTGCTGAGACCTCTGCTCTAACACCAAATCACATGGCTCTTATCTTATCAGCTTTTATCTCTTATCAACGGTGAGAAAGTTTTGTTTATTCTGAGCTACCCGCTACCTGTACCTAGACAACTCTGGTATGAAAACAGAACAGATGTAAAGAACAGATGTAAAGGCACTTCTGCAGGTTGGTGAAAGATGGATGTAGAGATTTGGGCTTCTAAAACAAAGTTCACACATTTCATACCTGCCGTATTGTCAAGATAAATCTAGCATATTTTATCTGCTTAACTTTCTTCTTCTATTTTTCCAATTGGAAGACAGTAGATCCATAATAGAATTCTCATTATTTATTTGGTTTTGCTTGTTTGTTCCTTTAAACTGAAGCTGCATAGCATAATGTGTATAATAAAATGTATGATTAAAAACACCACTCATTATTATTACTGTACATGTATTTCTATTCACAGGTGTTGGATTTGTCTGCACTGTTGTTATTATCGCATAATCTGTATTCATGTAAGCATGAGTAAAAATAACTAGGACAAAAAAGCTAAAGCGCTTGTGGCTGTTGGAATCATTCCAGATTATCTTTGGGCTGAATTGTGTTGTATTTCTAAAGCAACTTTCTCCACAAAACAAAAGAGCACATCATTCTAGCAATACAAAAAACTGCACTCCAGCTGTGAAACAGATGATTTGCCATCAAGTTACCTCTTCAATCTTTTGTTCAAAAGATGTAAACAATTCTTCAGCTGACAGAAAACAAATTAAACAGTGGAAAGTGAAATAAAATAGACAACTAATTGATTTCAGCTAATTTAACAGTGGATTTTACTTTATGCATCATGTTCTAACGTTCTAAATTCATGTAGTACAGCAGTTCCCAACCATGTTCCTGCAGGCCCCTCAAAACCACACATTTGGATGTCTCCATGAACAAGCTTGATTCAACTCATCAGTGCATTAGTAGAGACTCCAACAACTAAAAAAATAGGTGTGCCTAATAAGTGAGACATCCAAAACATGTTGGGGAACCTCCAGGTACAGGACTGTGAAATGGTGCTGTTGTAAGTGAGTAACCAACCAGAGTAAAATGCCTCAGGTAATATGATATAAGCCATGTCTCTGAGGTTACGACATTTGATACAATTGTGACATCAACACTGACACACAAGCACATTTTGAAAATGCCTATTTTGAGTGGAAGCAGAAACACACTGTTTTAGTCCATGTCTCTTTAAATGCAAATGAGCTGCTGCTCCCGCCCTCAGGTGTTTCCCCTTGGATTCGGGGTTTTTTGGGGGGGGTACTTTACTTTTTTTTCTAGGTACTTTACTCTCTGTGTAATAACAAAAACATTTATTCCAGTAAAAAAACTGTCAAACAAAATCTCAGTTTCAACATTTTGAACAATAGGGCCCTACAATTGTTTTCTTTTCTTTTTTTTTTCAGAAATTCTTGTGTTTTAATTTTTCTGATAATAAAATGAAGGCATTAAACATTTTTTTTTTAAAGAAATGAAAATTAAACCCTTTTATTTGCTGCCAAACAAACAAAGGTTTTTCTGTTAAAATTAAATCATGAAAGAAAACTTGTATGAATATTCTGTTAAAAAACTTTTAATAATAATTGTAGTATTTTTTATTCTACAATTAGGTGGTTAATCTTGTTGTAACATTTACCTTTTTAGCATTATATTCTTTTATTTAAATTTGCCAGAAATAGGAATATATAAACACCTACATTATACTGTACAAAAGTAATACAAGACTAATACATTTCTGTTACATGTTAAACCGTACTTATATTTTGACAGGTTGCCGGTTAGTTTTTGTGTGAATACACAATGATATGATGCTAATTTTCTCAAATGAAACGGTAAAATTAACATGAAGTCACTTTAACAGCAGTTCTGGAGATTAAGTTCATGCGTTTATGTCGTCATATAATGAGACACAGAGGCCGAAAATAACCGCGAGTGTCACGTGTGTTTCAGTATTTGTGTAGTAAACAAAACCGCGTCTCCGCCATTTATTCATACAGAGGCAAGCGGAACATGCAGGGTTTATATTTAAAGCGTCTTTTTGTGTTTTAATATTCACCGACCTTAGTCAATATCGCGATTCGAATTAAGTGAGAGACCTACTTTTGATTTATTCATCCAAAAATGGTCGAATTCTGTGGCATCCCGCGCTATAGAGTAAATCCGTTTTTATGAATGGACTCGGTGATCCCGTCTGCATTTTCGCGGAGGAGAAATTGTAGGCGCGCATCCACGTAGAGACAGAAATGACATTCCGTTGTGTAAATAAGATAAATAACATACGACTATTTCGTTTGTTTAATAAAAGAACAAGGTATAGACCTGTTCTATAGCAAACAGTAACCTTAAATGACTTCTGTTGTGATCTGGCGCTCTATAGAAAATAAAGTTTACTTTACGCGTTTTAAAGCCGTATCAGTTTAAACTTCTGATGTGCGGTTTTCTGGACCTATACCGCTTTCTGACACAGTCCACGTGCTTGAGTCATCAACAGGACAAAGGGAGTGAAAAAATGTTCGCTTTAACGGGTTCGGTTTAAACAGATCGTTCACGTCTTTGTACGGATTTTAGAAGGATCCCCGGATAATGTCAGGTAATAATCTCAGGAAAGCTGAGGCGGTACTAGATTTGATTGCAGCTGCATCACAAACTGTAAGATTATTGTCATAATGTTTTGTCTGGAAATTACCATTTTATTTTTATCATGTTGTCAAAACACTCACGTGCAATAGCGAGGGGTCGCTGATACTGTTTCCTATGCAATGACCTTAGCCAAACAACAGTGGACAAGCCTTAAAGGAACACTATTTTTGAAAATTTTCCAAGTTAAACAGTTGAGTTTTACCGTTTTTGAATCCATTCAGCCGATTTCCAGGTCTGGCGGTAACACTTTTAGCATAGCTTAGCATAGATCATTGAATCTGACTAGACCGTTAGCATCTCGCTCAAAAATGACCAAAGAGTTTCGATATTTTTCCTATTTACAACTTGACTCTTCTGTAGTTACATCGTGTACTAAGACCAACGGAAAATGAAAAGTTGCGATTTTCTAGGTCGATATGGCTAGGAACTATACTCTCATTCCGGTGTAATAATCAAGGAACATTGCTGCTGTACCATGGGTGCAGCAGACGCAATGATATTACGCAACGCCTGAAAATAGTCTCACTGTGCAAACAGGTTGGCTATGTTGACGGAAGTTAGCCTACTGTCAGGTTCAAAACTCTTGTTCAAAAAACATTTTTGAGCCAGATGCTAACATCTAATCAGATTCAATGATCTATACTAAGCTATGCTAAAAGTGCTAAGTTACCGCCAGACCCGGAGCTCAGCTGAAGGGATTCGAAAACGGTAACACTCAACTGTTTAACTCTAGGAAAGATGGAAAATGAGCCTATTTTCAAAAATATTGTAGTGTTCCTTTAAAGGACACACTCCTTAAAAACAAGTCGTTTTAGAGGGTCAAAATGGGGGTTGAAAATAATCATTTTTCCACATATTTATTTGTTATTTGTTTTTTTTGTTTGTTTGTTTTTTTTTGTGCAAAAAATGTTATTAAAATTATAAGTAAACCTCAAGGAACATAATAAAATAATAATAAAAAAAAAATCCATGTCATGACCCCTTTAAGAAGTGAATAGTTATATTCAGCAAGGATGCATTACATTAATCAAAAGTGACAGTAAGGACATTTATATTGTTACAAAGATTTCTATTTTTTTTTTAAAAAAGTTCTTTTGAACTTTCTATTCATCAAAAAAAAAAAAAAAAGATCAGTTTTGACAAAAATATTAAGCAGCACGATTTTTTAGCGTTAGATGTTTCTTGAGCAGCAAATCAGCATATCAGAATGTATTCCGAACGATCATGTGACACCGATGACTGGAGTAATGCCTGCTGAAAAATTCAGCTTTGCCATCAGATGAATTAACCACATATATTACAATAGAAAACAGTTATTTTAAATTGTAATAACGTTTCACAGTATTACTATTTTTGCTGTGCTGTACTGTGGACTTCCTAAGAATAAACATTTGATATTAAGGTAGCGAACAGTGAAAGAGGGTATTAGAGGGCGTTGCACTAGCTGACTGTGCCCACTGTTGCCAGGCAACCAGGCTGCAGGTGAAACACTAGACACAGTGGGAAGGAGACACAAGTTCAGGTAAACTAGAAAAGGGCTGGAAGAAAGGGAGGGAGATATTTCTACACATCATAAACTTATTACAAGATAGCAGATCAAACAAAACATAAACCCGTGTATGAGTAAAATGGTTTGAGAATCATTTAACTCTTGAGATAAAGTGCAGCTGTTTGCATTTGATGATTTTAAAATTAGCAACAGTTTTGCCTAGATCGTACAAACCACAGCTAAAGATTTACTAGAAGGAACTGCGGCCTTGACTCAATTATCTGTGATTTCCAGAAAAGCAATATCAGAAGTGATAACAACAGCTGCAACCACAATTACATTTGTACATGACAGGTATGTCAAATAAGTGATATTCAGATGTGTATTTCTAAAAAAGTATGAATTAAATTATGTTTTACAGGTATTAGAATAAAAGTTAAAATCAAACTAATATTCAAATGAATGTCCTGGTTTACACATTGTTGAAATATTTTTTTCCCCCAGAATGTGATTATGGAATGTGATCATGACTGACATCTAACCACGTTTCTTTCTTTACCTGTCCTGTGAGCACACACCTCTCTCCGACAATTTAGCCTTCTATAAAATCTCTCCGAACCTGCTTCTACAGTGCCTGGAAACCCGGATGAGGCTGTAAACTGTTAATACATCAGCAGTCCGGAGGATGAGGGAATGAACCGGGTGGCCGTGTCTCAATACTTAGTGATCTGCCCAACTAGTGGGCATCACGCGTTCATGCACCAAATGCTGTCTAAATAGACAGCTCATTTTAAGAGAGAGTCGGTGTTTATGCACCAGCGGTTTTTGTATCAAGACATTAACATTCCTGTCTCGTGTTTTTACGAGACACGTTTTTTACTCGCCATTTAGAACAAAACTCAGATGGAAAATTTTGTTGTTTTAAAACACAGTATAGATGTTTATAATAATAAGAGGTTTCACCGTGTGTAAAACAAGCGTAATAAATACGTTTTACGATTTACTGTTGAAAATGTGCGTGAAGCCGCATTTTTCAGTGCACCATGATCGTAACAGCTCTTTCTAATCAAGATTTTTTATGTATTACTCACCACCAAGGAGACTGTCGCGAATAAACACTCGTTTGGCACCTTGTAGTTTAGTATGTTGTTATTTCCCAGTTGGACTAAAACTTCTGGATAACTTATCCCCCATCACAACTCCCAAGGCGTAGGTTTGCCGTAATGTTGAACGTAGGCAAACTTCAGAGGCCAAATGTACCGTAAAGCCCCGAGAATGATCCGCAGCAGAATTAATACCTAAGTACATATGCAACTACATTTTTCTTGTCACTTCTGACTCATACAGAAACGTGGTCAGTTTAGGGAAATATTTTATAACAGACACTCTATAATTCTTGGCTCACTGAAGCAAACATACCTGGATTTGTCTTTGGCACAAAGGCTCACATCTTCACCGTAATTTGCGTAGATGCGACGCGGGAAGGTGATAAGCACCCTTTTATCACAAAATCCTCAGAGGCGTTGAAGGAGCATCTTTACAGTTAAAACAACAGCTTTATGAAAACTCAAACAACACACTGATAAAACCCACATCAGAAGAGAAATGCAGAAAGCATCGACCACAGGAAGCAAACACGCGATAGAAACCTCTGGGTATGGCAGGAAATTAACACTTTCAGCGCACAATGGCTGGTGACAGTACAGGAAATTAAAAATTAAAAATGTCACTTAGATTAGTTCAAACAACAGGCACTGTAAAACTATAAAGTCAGAGTGGTTACAAAGATGCTTAGTTCATTGTTATTTATCCTTCCACTTTGAAGCCTACCGATTAAAAAAATCAAGACAACTCATTAAGTAAAACCAGTGCTACTGTAGCGCCATCATTAGTACCTAAATAGTACAGTTATAAGTACCTGTAGAACCATAGAAAATGTACCACCCAGGGACAACTTTTTTTTTTTACCATTTTACCAAGTTTTAGTCAAGAAACAAAAACAAACAAAAAAACAGATTTTTATCTGGAATATGTTATTTATTTTATTCTCCATCTTTGATGCATAAAGAAAAATCACAACAGTGCTTAATAAGGATTTAAAAATGATCTTACAAGCAGACATCGAACTTCTTTCTTGTGCGTTTGCACTGAACATTTTAAGACAGTGTGAATTAAGAACCCATTTATTCACTGCAAAGTGGCCGCTATATATTTTTTTATATTTAAATGGATATTTATATATGTATACACTACCAGTCAAAAGTTTTTGAACAGTAAGATTTTTAATGTTTTTTAAAAATTAGCTTCTGCCCACCAAGCCTACATTTATTTGATCAAAAGTACAGCAAAAACAGTAACATTTTAAAATATTTTTACTATTTAAAATAACTGTTTTTTTTATTTGAATATATTTTAAAGTGTAATTTATTCCTGTGATTTTAAAGCTGAATTTTTAACATCATTACTCTAGTCACATGATCCTTCAGAAATAAATCTAATATTCCGATTTACTGCTCAAAGCATTTATTATTATTATTTAATGATCCTTGCTAAATAAAAGTATTAAATTTGTATAATTTCTTCCCTTTTGTTACAAAAGCTTTTTATTTCCTATATATGCTGATATTTGGATCTTTCTATTCATTAAAGAATCCTGAAAATACTCAACTGTTTTAAATATTAATAATAACAATAATAATAATAATAATAAATGTTTTTTGAGCAGCAAATCAGCATATTATAATGATTTCTTAAGGATCATGTGACACTGAAGACTGGAGTCATGATGCTAAAAATGTAGCTTTGAAATCACAAGAATAAATGACATTTTAAAATATATTCAAAAAGAAAGCAGTTATTTTAAATAGTAAAAATATTTCACAATATTACTGCTTTTGCTGTAGTTTGGATCAAATAAATGCAGGCTTGGTGAGCAGAAGAGACTTCTTTTTCTGTCCAAAAAAACATTTGACTAGTGGTAGTGTAGAGAGAGAAAGAGAGTTTATAGCAAATAATAAACTTAATGCAAAATTGCATAAGCAAAATTAAAATAACATTTTGACAAAGAAATACATAAGATAGAACAAACAAAAATGAACATGCATTTCTATAATACTAAAACTAAATCACTGTATAAAAAGTGGCTGATGTAACACACTGTTAACAGTAACACATACTGTTTACATATGATGATTTGAGGCATTACAAAAGGCAGCCACAATGAACTGGAGAACCACTACATGGTATGAAATAAGCTGAAATCATTAGCTTTTTTATTCCTTATTATTTCACTAATTAATATAGTTTGCATAAATATAAGCAAAATGTACATTTCTGTAAAAAAATCCCCCTAGTGTAAAAAATCTGAGCATTCTTGACTTGTATGCTCAGAGTACAAAATATGTTAATACATGCATGGACAGCTATAGTCCCTAATATCAAATATAAGACAAGATCACATACTACTGTAAGTCGAACGATCCTGTTCAAATCATGTGCAGCTTACTGTACTCTATAAAACATGTCTTGGTATTTATTTTGTGTGTCAGATAAGCAGAAAG
Source organism: Cirrhinus mrigala (assembly GCA_036247105.1). Taxonomy (NCBI): domain Eukaryota; kingdom Metazoa; phylum Chordata; class Actinopteri; order Cypriniformes; family Cyprinidae; genus Cirrhinus; species Cirrhinus mrigala. The sequence goes on along the minus strand of CM070011.1, from coordinate 23,775,848 downwards.
GAGTGTCTCTTTGCTTATTCCTTCTCTGGACAGAGTCTTCTTCTCTACTCGGGTACGTACTTTTTGTTCTCCCAAGAAAATGGGTACTCAGGTACCTGGTTGTAGTGACCCATGAGGAAGATGGCCACTGTGCCAACAAAGAATAGCAAGATGGCTGCCCAGAAACAAACCTTGTCAATCATCTTACCAATCAGCACCCAACTCTCCATTTCCTGAGAAAAAAAAGAGGAATAACATGAGAAAAACAACATGAAGGAGGAGAAACAGTGTGTGGGTGGAGATGACTGCACTGAGGAAGTTTCGAAAAGTGTTGTCTTGCTAGGACACTCCCGCACTTACACAAACACACATGCACATACACACATTTACTTACAGATCCAATGTCATTTTGCTGCTTAGTGGATTCAGCAATGAAGTTACAGGCATCCACACACTCTTTTATTTCTGGTGCTGTCTTAGCCAGACTCTTGTAGAGGTTTGCGGTACTGCTCACATCAATTTCATCCACTAGAGGGAGACATACACAAACACTATATTTTTATATGTTCTGAATGCTTGAGGTAAGTGAATGTTTGAATTCGTGTTACCAATTGTGCGCATGAGTCCATGTCTCTCTCTTTGTTTATCAAACATCATCTCACTGCGTGGCTGTTTCAAAACATATTCCTCAGCTCTCTGCATCAGCCCAAAAGAACTGCGTCGTCTCTCCCTCATTTCATACGGCCCACCGCCAGGCTCCTCCTCATCCAGAAATGGGGCCATGCCTAGGAAACGAGGAACCACCTCAAGGAAAATCTAATGAGTGTAAGAGAAATACAGTAAAAGGACTACAGAATCAAAAGCTATGCATGAGATTTATGAGATATAAGGATAAAAACACATAAACGCACATGTTTGATGGTGTGCGACATGTTGTGTGTACTAGGACTACGGAGGGAGAAGTTGAGGACAATGATGCAATTGGTCACAATCAGTGTGGTCATACACATGACGAAGATTAAATACCTAAAATAAAATCAAGAACAAGAGAAAATAGATGATTAAAACCAGTGAGACTGGTTAAAGATGGTTCAGAAAAATTTAACTGTCTACACATGCACACACAATGACACTCACTTGCCAATAAGAGGCACAGAAAGTGACGTTTCTGGAATCTTCTGAGCGATGAGGAAGAGAAACACAGTCTGAGCCAACAGTACAGAAATTGACACGGTCAACTTCTGCCCTCCAGCTGAGAGACAGAGGAAACAGAAAGAAAGAGTGAAACATAGTGTACTGAAAAAGAAGAAATGACAGAGAGAGAGAGAAAGGGAGAGAGAGTGATCAACACTGTAAGACAAGGAGAATGGTCTCTTAAAGGAGAACTCCACTTCCAGAACGACAATTTACAAATAATTTACTTACCCCCTTGTCATCCAAGATGTTCATGTCTTTCTGTCTTTTTTATGGTTTTTGAGGAAAGCATTTCAGGATTTTTCTCCATATAATAGACTTCATTGGTGCCCCGATTTTGAACGTCCAAAATGTAGTTTAAATGCAGCTTCTAATGGGTCTAAACGATCCCAGCCGAGGAAGAAGGGTGTTATCAAGCGACATGATCGGTCATTTTTTTTGAAAAATAAATATTTGTACACTTTTTAAGCACAAAGCTCGTGTAGCACAGGCTCTAGGATTCGCGTCCACGATGCTTAGTGATGGGTCGTTCTTGAACGACTCGTTCATTTTGAAGGAATCTTTAATGTGACTCAGGAAGAACGAGTCGTCTTGGGGAGTGATTCGTTCAATCGCACATGCGCAACATCCTATTAGGTTCTGTACTGGAATTAGCTCACCTGTTTCGAGTCTTTAGGTTTCATTCGTTCATCTTATGCGGCTGTCATGTGATGAACGAACGACTCGAACCCAAAGACTCGAGAAATTAACTAATCGATTATTTTTCCGGTTAACACTGCATTGGTTAAGCTTATGGGGCTGTCACGTGATGAACGAATGACTCAAACCCGAAAACTTCTCAGATAAGAGGTGAGGTGAGCTAATCATAGATTAAAGACCCAGGTAAACAATGTATAAATCTTTTCTGTTTCTTATAGCATTATAGTTTTGTCTTGTTTGTAGTGTGATCAATGTTTGTGTAGGCAGTAGATGTGTTAGGGAAGTAACACGTAACATTTTAATGATATTTTGCTAAAATGAACGAAATGACGCGAAAAAAAGATTCATTCATTTTGCTGAGTCGGTAAAATGATCGGAACTTCCCATCACTACTACGAGTTCATCGTCTGTGTACTCCGGCTCAAAAAGGTAGAGTATGGTGGAAAAACATGTTATTTTCTCCTACAACTTCAGGATCGTCCGACATTGTTGTACCTTTTTGTTTGTAAACAGCATTTGACTGACTTGCACTTTCTTAGTCTTTGCGCGTTCGCTTTGTAAATACTGGGTCTGTGATTCCGTGTGACCTTTCGACTTGTTTCAATAGTACGTAGCGTCGCAAACGTGCATCCCAGAGCCTGTGCTACACCAGCTTTTGTGGTTAAAAAGTACACAAATTTTTATTTTCCGAAAAAAAAAAATGCTAGCGAAACGATCGGTCATTTTGTTAAAAAAATTATATATATATATATATATATATATATATATATATATATATATATATATATATATATATATATATATATATTTATGCACTTTTTAACCACATATGCTCGTCTTGTCTACCTCTGCAATGAGCATGCGTACTCTGTGCACTCTGGGGCAATACAGACATTACTAGACACACAATATTAGACAAGATGAGCATTTGAGATTAAAAAGTATATAAACTGTAACTTTTTAAAGAAAATAACCGATCATTTTGCTAGATAAGACACTTATTCCTCGGCTGGGATCATTTCGAGCCCCTTGAAGCTGCACTTAAACTGCATTTTTAACCTTCAATCTGTTGAGCACCACTGAAGTCCACTATATGGAGAAAAATCCTGGAATGTTTTCCTCAAAAAACGTAATTTCTTTGTGACTGAAGAAAGAAAGACATGAACATCTTGGATGACATGGGGGTGAGTAAATTATCAGGATTATCAGGAAATTATTTTTATATTGGAAGTGAAGTAATCCTTTAATATTTTAAGGCATACAGATGAATAACCTTAAAATGTCTGCACAAGCACACGCAAACACCTTTTGCAGGTAGAAAAAAGGCCAGAACGACCAGAGAGGAGATGAGAGAGCAGGGCAGGATGATGTTGATGATGTAGAAGAGTGGCTTTCTCTGGATGATGAGGTTGAAATACACCTCTTGGTACTCCAAATCATCAGGGGAGTAACGTGGGTTTGTCAGCTTACGAGCGGGCCGATGTTTGATTGCCCACTCCCCGTTCTCTGTGAGACCATGTGGGCATTAGAAGAAAGCATTAGAAGAAAAAGACATAAACTTTCCTCTTAGTATTAAATGAGATGTGCCGATTGTGTTTTGCCGATATGTGTTTTACTACATTACTCTCTATTCTCTCTGTTTTTGATTAATAAATGGTAAACTGTGTGAACATGGCACCTGTGAAGGCCTCAGGGTCAATGTCCACCCACTCAATAGGCTTTCCTGTATCTGCATCTTCTGCCAATACCATATCAATTTCATTTGCACTGTATGTCTGAGACCTGCAGGTGTAAAATAAATATAATAAAAAAAAAACACACAAAATAAATGTCATTAATGTCCATCAATCCATGAGACTTGCATTTAAACACAACTCTCACTCTGTGCCGACCTGAAGACTAGTGTGCAGTTTTGCCAGTCGAAAGGGAAATAGGTGATCTCAATGGCACAGGTACTGCGGTAGATGGCAGGGGGAAGCCAGTACATGGAGCCATCGCTCGAAATCAGCACGTTAGCATAGTAAGCCACATCAAACTTGCCATCAATGCTGTAAAGAGAGAGGAAAAGAGTTGATTTTGCCATTTTTGTAGCAAAAAAGATAATAAAATGGAACATTTACTCTTTTGCTGCTAACTCACTTGTTTTCCAATACTATATCTGGTAGCCACACGGTGTTGTATGGCACACGGATCAGACTAATGCCGTGATACTCAGATGTATTCCATGCAAGGCGGTAATCATGCCATTGCTGAAGAGTAGAAACGTAATAGAAGGAAAGCAGGAATCAGCAGGACATAGAACAGAAAAAAAGAAAGTATGGAAGTGCAGACAGAAATATGTACTGCATTAGCTAGGACATTTTATAACGGAACAACTGAATAAACAAAAATTGGAGAAAGAAAATTGTCCAGAAAAAAGTAAATGCAGAGAAAAGATGATGCAGAGGAATAAGAGAAAGAGTGAAAAGACAGATCTATTCTTTAATCTCTTGTAAAAACTTTTTTTTAAAAAAATTGACATTGAAATAAAAGATTTAGTTAAATGTGTGAGCAATCAGACAACTCAAGTTAATTATTTCTTTGAAGCATCTTAAGGGCTGTCACACGAAATGAGCTTTTGCATCCTATTGTCCTACTTTTCTATTGTTTTTCTATGTAAACATCTGCAAGACAGATGTTATCCTTGAGAAGAACGTTTTTGGAACACCATGCCAAGTAAAAAAAGCTCAACTTTTGACAAATTTGAAAAGTCAGCATGAAATGTTCTCTAAATGCATGATGCATTGATTAAGCTGTGTTTACTTGATGTTCCAGTGAAACATTAGACTTCACTCTAGTGATGTCCACTTAAACTCTGCCCCCTTCAACAAATGACTGCAAGATCACATTCAGATCTGCCTCCATCCAACCAACAGCTGATGGACAGAACCAAGTACCAGCCCTTCATTTTTCCTTAGTTGATAGCTTGTTTCACTCTGATATACATCAAAATATAGAACAAAGATCTGTTACATTGCAACTTTAAAAAAAAAAAAAAAACATTTTGTGTAAACGGCCACTTGGGAGTTACATAAAATACTCACAATCTCAATCCAAACATTTGTAGTTAGAGTCTCGTCTTTTTCATTCTGTTCAGGGAGAGAACATTTCCAAATGTTAAATGTAAAACATCATCTAAACATTAACCAAATAATTTGTGCAAACATATTTTTATAATGATGTACATACAAATTTCTAAAACATATGTTATGCTATTTGTTAAATTTTGGCTAACTTTTATTTTTGCTGGTATTTAAATTGTTTAGATAATGTAGTGATATATGGGCCATTCTACGGAATTGGTTCCACAACCAAAAACACATTTAAAAAGAATTTAAGCTTTTTAATTCCTATATGTTTACTAAGATCCTTTTATTATCTACTGAAACCCACAATAATATTTAAAATATTAGTAAGCTTAATATATATAAAATCTTAATTTATTGGATACTTTCAATTGGGAGGTGGCTGTCCCGAATCCTAACCCTTAAAATATTTTTTTTTCTTCCATTGTTCTTTTTAAAAGTGTCTTTTTGATTCTTTAAAAAAAAAAGTGAAGTTCAAAAAAAAAAAAAATATTTTATATTTTCTTTGTAAGTTAGTAAACTTTATGTAAAAAAAAAAAAGTGTCCATATTTGTGCTCATATTTGGGGGAAATAAACAAAATTTTAGTACAGTTATGCACTTTTTTTGTATTTTAGTATGTCTTAGTAGTGTTTTAGTTTGCAAGTTCAAATTCTGTAATGTGATGTGGTCGCCACCAAAGCATACTGTCACTACCGAAAATGTGCTGTCACGATCGAAACATGGGATGTTTTGTCAAAAATAAAGTGTACTGAATTATCAACTAAGATGTTATGATAATTTTGGTTCAGTGTGGTTTGGTTCAACTTTGAAATCAGTATGATCAACTTTTTGCCTTTTACAAATAAATATTGGATTCAAAATATAACAATTCTCATAAATTACACTTGAAATATTGTTTAAAATTTAATTGTTATTGATTTACCTCTGAAAAAATGTTAATAAAATAGCAATATATATATATATATATATATATATATATATATATATATATATATATATATATATATATATATTATATGTATATGTATATATATATATATGTATGTATATATATATATATATATTTACAATGTAGATGTAAGCAAAATCTTAATAGGTCACTATAACCATTCTAATTAAATTATTATTACAGTGTTTTGGTAGTGACAAATTTGGGGAGGGGAAAAATATTCCAAAACTTGAAAATACAATATAAGAATTAACTGCACAACTACTAGAAATAAGTACAATGGATATTATACAATTTGCATACATAAAATTTTTTTTAACTCTGACTTTGGACCAGTTCTGTAGAATGGCCCATATAGGCCTACATTTGTTTACTAAAAATCTCAGTACTAGTTACTCTTAGCTCTTAGGTAGATAAATTACCAAGGAGATGAGGTTGGTGAGGGTTAACTTGACCTGAACCTTCACTTTTTCATCAGCGTGTCTTGCCGGTCGAATATTTTTATTGTAGTTCTTAAACTTATCTGCGATTAACTGTCTCTCCTCATTTGCACTGACTGCAAGTAAAAGAATAAAAGACAGAAATCAGTTTAAAGCAAAAACAGTTAGTTGACAAACTGAATTAATTAGTGAAAATGTAAAAACTTAGAGCACAGAGATTTTATGACTAAAAGTATTGAAAGGCCCGTAGTTGAAGACATTTAACCCACTGCAAGTAAATCATAATGAAATATTCATAATATATAGCCATTTAAAACTTTACTGACTCAGCACTGTGAACCCAATACAGTTGCAGTAACCCTTAAACACATTGTTAATGTTTGTAACAGCTTTCCATATCTAGCCTATATTAAAATGTCCACAAGATAAAAAGATTATAAGAAAAATTACACACTTAAGTAACACTTAAAGCTGCCTGCGGTTATAGTGCGGTAGCAAGTGTGTTAAAGACGAATAGCCAAGTCAGTCAATCAGTTAAGAGGTACACAGCAGCACGTACCTTGTAAAACAGTGGCCACCAGCGCAAACGCAACTATACACGTCCTGCCGAACAGGTCGGCCATGGCCATGGTCGCCAAAAGTCCGTCTTGAAAGTTGTTAACAAAGAGACGGACACGTTATTTTCGAATGGTCAGTAACCGAGCTCTCGCTTCCCCTCACTGCTACAGCTGTCACTGCACGAGGCTCGAGTTACAGCGCTGCTCTTAAAGTCACATTCACTAATCGCCAATATCATTATGGCTCTAATACGCGACAATGATGCAGATTATGTAGGTTACTTCTCTAGTATTACTGAAAGTGACCTCAGATACTATGAATAGAGCCAAAACATGCTGACAGGAGCGTCAATTTCAGGTGCCAATCGCAAGACTTTGGTTCCACTCCACTCACTCCCCGTGATGATGTTGACGGTCGTGCATTTCTACGAGTATCATAATGGATTAATACCGATAAGCATAACGGTTATTGATAGTGTTGTTCACCCTCAGGGAATTGTGTTTCAGTCTGAAGAAATAAGCATGTTAACAGGTGTACAGGAGGGGCCGGCTGAAGGGCCATAGTGTTGATGTCTCCGATGAACATGGGTATAAATAACCAGTGTCTGTCTGGACATTGTGCCCTGCTGCGTATCTCCCTCGAACAAGGTAAATACAGGGGTTAGAGTTATATTATTTGGCTATACACTCTATTAAAAAAACCTGTAAAAATAGGGCCCAATGTACTGTGTTAACGTAAAGGAATTTTCCACATTAAAATTTTACTTGTATTTTGAATTTCACATTGCATTGTTAAAGTAAATGTCTGTAAACTTAACAGATAACAGATGTCCTGGTGAGAAATTACCAGTACCTTTTTCTTTTTTCCTTACAGTGTACATTTGGACCAAATGCTTTCTGGACAGGTTCTCACAAGGATAGAAAAACCTGAAATCCTCTACACTGACAGTCCTCATGAACAAAACAGCTTAGTAAACACACTAATAATGTCTATGAAAACATAACAATCCAATAAAATTGGCTTTCAGGGTAGGGGATAGAAAATATAATTAACTCTAAGTATAAAAACAATTAAAAGTCAATGTAATGTGGTAGTAAATGTGTGTGTGTGAAAGGTAATGTAACAAAGACAAAGGTTAAAGTTTCTTTTTGTTCCCTGCAGTTCAAACGTTCATAACTGTGAGTTATGAGTGACGCCTGAGAGGTGATATCATGTACAAAACTGTCCAGCGTGACAGGTTTTATATGATTTATGAAGTCCAGCACATACTGTGATAACTGACACTATAGGTTGGGTTTAAAGCATGGCTACACATCAAAGAGAACATTTTGAACGAAATAGGTGCCATGATCTACAGGATTTTTCAGTAATCTTATGCACTGCAGGTCACTTAAATTATATTATGACACAGATATGTTGTTTATTTCATGCATTTTTGTTTTGTTTACATTCTGTAGGAGCCAAATAGCATAAATGTATTGCTTTGCCAGTTGCTGGACACTGGGCTTAAGTGGTATATGGTACATGGGCTTAAGTGTCACTGGATTGCAAAGCTTGTCGGTGGGCTTACCGGAGCATGAATTCCTGTCTCCTTTTGTGTACTATTAATATGACCTGAAATTGAACCGTGTTCCATGTGGGTAACCGGAAACCCCACATCCAGGGAAACGTCATGCAAATGAAAACGTCAGAAATGTCATTAGCAGTGACTTTTTGTCTTTATTTTCCACATACCTTACCAAAATATATAGTCCACAGAACAGATTAATTTCACCTCTGAGCATGTAGCCAACATTCCAGTTTGTGGAATAGCCTCCTGCACGAATTTTGGAGGATGATAAGGTTTGCATCCCTCAACCTCCTCATTTATTATTTTTAATGAAGTGAAAAGTTTTTTTACTGTCCAGTTGGGGGAGCTACACTCTAAAATAAAAGTGCTTCAGTGATTCTTTACAGCACTATCCACCTTTTTCTTCAACGTGAAATTAAGGCTACAGTATGGGTGAGACTTCTGTTTCATTATCTGCTATAGGGAATTAATGACAAGTGTGTTCAAAATTAAGATACATTAAAATAATATGGTAAGACACACCAATTTGCAATATCAAGCAGCAAAACGAGCAGTTTTGTACAGCTAAAAATAAGTTATTTATAATTTGTAAAAAAAAAAAAACAAATGTTAAGAACTTGTGTTCTTTTAAATAAAAACAATATATTTTTTTATAAGAAATTCATTTCAATATTTAGCATTTCAATTTATCGTTAAATTATTTGAATATATTAATGATAATTCATTAAATTAAAAATTAAATTACCCCCTAAAGGGTATGGTTGCCAAGTCTGCGGATTTCTCGTGTGTTAAAAGTTTGACATATTGTATAAATTATTTTTGACTGAAATGCTTGTGTTGAATTATTTTATATTCTACCAGAGATAAGATACTGTGGTAGATGTTAAGTTTTGTGAAGAACTGGTAGGGAGCCGTTGAGCTTCTTTATGAAAACAGACTATTTATTTATTTTTTTGATGTTTGAAATTGTGTATAATGCATAACAATGACTGTAAAATATGTATTTTACATATTAGGGTGGCAGATTTTGAGTTTTGATATTTGGACTATGGTCATTGGGCTAGTTTTGTTAGGAAGACCTGGAAACCCTGGCCCCTGGTTGAGAACCACTGCTGTATATGGCTCTTGAATTGATTGTATGTTACTTTGGGGATTGAAAAAAAGTCTTGTTTAGATTACAGAATCTCCCAAACAGTGTTGGGAATCCAGTGTGCAGTGTAGAAAATCAATGAGAAATATCACAATCCAATGTGCTATATTATTTACTGTAAGATTGATGACTGTATCTTTTATGTGGTTTCAACAAAGAGTTTTTTATTGATTTGTCTTTACATTTAAAATACCAGCTTTAGAGATAAGAATAATTTAATTTAATATAATTTAATAGAATAATTTTATAATAATAATGAGAAGGGAAATGACATTAATAATCAGTAACCTGTAGCGTGCGTATGTGTGCCTTCAGATAATGTCACCCTTGATAAGTGCCCGTGATTGCTTTTGTGTAAATGAACAGACGTGTATAAATCAGCAGTTGGGGCTAAATATAGTGACACTGAGACAAACTGCTAATGCCTACAGCCATACTTACTCTGCCAAACTGGGGCATTGAAATTCATCAGCTTTCAAACCATGAGTTTTTAGGGCATGACAGCTTTTTTAGGGTGCTCACTGACATTTCAGGTCACAGTGACTGTCCAGTGTTGACTTCATGAGGACTGGCCTTGTCATTCAATTCACCCAATTTGAATATACAAACATGATGGTTTCTTTTTAAGAGTTATGAATATATTATATACTAAGGTAATTAAAAAAGAAAACACACCAACATTATTTAGTTGCCTAACCAGAATTCAAATTCAACGTTTGAATAAGACGCATTTGAATTCGACATTTGAATGGGGAATTTGCATCTTTCAAACAGTAGTTATATCCTGTTGAAAAAGTCTCACTTTTTCACTCAGAGATGCACGTGTTGGGTAAATAAAACTTGGACATTCCCTTGTGGATTCCAGGAGTTCACTATTTATTTATGACATGTGTTGTACAAGTGTGTGCGTCTGAGTAAAGGTTATTACAGGTTGCATAGGGCTTGCCTAATAAGGAGTGATTTGTTGTTCCTGACTAATCTATGGACTCTCAGACTGTGCAACATCACTGGAAGCTGACGAGACAGAGCAGGACAGGAAACGAAAGAAAGAAAACAACATAATGCAAAAATCAGCTTAGCATAAGCTAGACCGGTGGACTAACTTGAGGATACAGAAGGAGCAGAGTAGAACAAAACAAGAAGTTACAGACTGTGTCTGTACAGTAGTGTGAACACATGAGGGCAGGGATTCGCTTGCCAATTTGTGGTCGAGAGAAGGTTGAAACCCAATCAAAAAATTTACAAACACACTGTGTAAGAGAAGAAAGGTACTGAACACAGTGGTGTAGAGATGCTCAAGAGAGAGAGCAGGAGCGCATAGACTAAGAAGAAAAGCGGGGGCGCCTCAGGAGACACAACAAGGAGGAGGATAGTGGATCATTATGGGAGTCAAATGCAAGGCTTGTACTGCCATTGTCTTCATCCTCCTTTTGTTTGGCTCCATGTGGCTACGTAAGTTTTGCCAATTCTTCTGAACTGTCCTTTAACAGACTGAATGTAATATATTTGGTTAAGGTAGAAATGCGTTGATTAGGCCAGTTTTTCTGGCACGCCGAAGTTACTTTAGTTTGCTGTGGGGTCAGGTTAGTAGATTTTTTTTGAGATGATGTTTTGTTGTTTCTATTTTAATTAAGCTTGTAAATCAATTAATCACCGCAATATCTGTTTTGGTGATACTTGCGTGTCCAGCGCTACCTCAGTTACTGTGTCTTGGCTGTTACAGTAGAGCTGACTTACCATCACTATCAAGGCAACAGACATGTAAAGATGCTGAACGGCCATTTTACCTGAATTCACATCTTAAATAGACTTTATAGTTTATATAGAGTTCATGAGATAACTAGTGTCTAAATGTACAAAAATTAACCATGGTTTTATTATAGTAAAAGTGTAGTTACCATGTTTTTTGGTGCACTGATTACCATATGTATAACCATAGTTTTACTACAAATACCATGGTTAAACTATGGTTAGTGTAGCAAGACCATGGTTAATTTGTGGTTACTATTTTTTACCTATAGTGACCATGTGTTTTTTGGTTTTAATTGTAGTCAAACCATGGTTAATTTTCATAAGGGTCATTCATGAATCTGAGTGATTTACTACTGGTTTAATAATCTCAGCAAAAATTATTTAAAATTTGTCTCTCATGAAATAAAGTAAAGAACACATGTTTAAAATGACATGAGAGTAAAGAAAGACAAAATGTGTGTTTATTTTTGAGCTAACTAGTCGTTTAATATTCAGAGAAATATTTACACTGGATTTATCTCACTCAGGTCAGTAATACAGCTCACAGATCTTCTGAGCAGGTTTATGTGAGAGCCTAACCAATTTATGATACTGGCTTTGAGTACATTCTTTATAAAACTATGATTTTATTATGTGAGTTAACTACTATATATTACTTTTCCTTTTCTCTTCCTGTTTAAAATGGTTCATTCTTCCATTACTCATCCTCTGCCTCTCATTGTAGATGGGAACCTGGAGAACCACTGGAATACTTGTTCAAAGTTTTATAATATAAAAAACAAGGTAAGAGTGGAGGCTTATAGGATTTGCTATTTTACCTTTTTTTGTAAAGGGCGTTTGACCTTCTTTGCATATTCACTTTTGTAAACACTGGGTCGGTACTTCTGCAGCAATGTAGAATGAGTTTAAAGTTGGAGGAGAAAATGAGATGGGAATTTTTCGGCATACCCTTACTTGAACAAGGGACTTGAACGGGACTGCATAGAGTATGTATGTTCATTGCAGAGCTAAACAAGATGAAGTTAAAAAGTATATAAACTGTACTTTTTTTTTTTTAGAAAATAACCAATTGTTTGGCTAGATAAGACCCTTCTTCCTCGGCTGGGATTTAGAGCCCTTTAAAGCTGCATTTAAACTGCATTTTTGGAAGTCCACTCTACAGAGAAAAATCCTATATTTTTTTTTCCTTAGAAAACATAGTTTCTTTACGACTGAAGAAAGAAAGACATGCACTTCTTGGATAACAAGGGGGTTAAATTATCTGTAAATTTTTGTTCTGGAAGTGAACTAATCCTTTAATAGGTCATTATTGCTCTGTGCATGCTAACAGGAACTTTGCCCATGCATTTTATGGTATCACCCTCCTCAGAAATCTGTCCTTACCTCACTTTTCCATCTCTTGTCATTTCCTCAGGTTCTGTCTTTTAACAGAGTTAATAGTTCAGATGATGATGTGGCTCCACTAAAGGTGTGTCCTGGCCAGAGGTTTCAAGTTGCTGATTTGCTGGCTCACCTGCAGGCCGCACCCATTTCTACCAATGATGTGCTGCTAAAGCCGTACCTGGCAAGCTGGGATGAACTTATCAAGTAAGTTAACGCACGTAATTGCATCTCATCACATAGCAAGCTAAATATGCCACATTCACCTTATTTTTCTCCTAAGAGCGGCAGTGGCTGTTTGTAAATTGAATGTGTCTTTGTTTCCATTGTCATTCACTTTCAGCTCTTTTGCTGCTTAATATTGCAAACTGGTGTGTCATATTATTTTAATGTATTATCTTAATTATGAACACACTGGTTTGTAGTGCAAATAGTTTTACTGTTTTCTGCACTTTGTTATCCTTCTAGTTATTTCCCCTACTGCAGCTAATGAAACAGAAGACATTCACAAAAAAACAGCTTACTTCCGTATTGAAATATAAAGTGGACAAGTCCAGCAAAAGTACAGCGAGAGCTAGTGGGTGTGATATTGCTTTTTTACACTTCAGACAACAAGAAATTAATATGGACTAACTTATTATTTTGGACCCAGTATTGCAGGCAGTAAGTGTATTTCGTTCTAACAACAAATATATTTCCAGTCAAAGGCAAAGCAAGAATAAACCATTGTGCATCTCTGAGCAGCACATTGTAGTGGCGTTTTGTTGTAGAATTAATAAAAGATGTCAATCGAAACCTGTTGAATGAAATAATGACTCACTAAAAAGACAGACTTGTCCTACTCGCGTATCGGTGTAATTTACAAAGGCCACGCTCACACAGCAGCAGAATATGGTTATCAGTACTGTATTTGAGTCCTTCATACGGTTACGTTCACACACAATACGGTTATTTACAGGCGTGACAACCACGTTCTATACCCGAACGCACACCCGTAAATTTTCAGGACTCACAACCGCATTCTCGGAGCACACACGCTGTGTGAACGGAACAGGAATGGACAACTAGTTGTCCGTCACGTCATTCAGTGCGAGAGAGAGTTGCTCTGCCGCACAAACGCGCGTCTACCGTTGCATGCTTTCATGTGTGGTTCCGGTGACTATGGACGTCGCCATCTTTGATATGACTTTGGTCACTGTTGCTATGGTTACTAGTAAGGAATATGGGCTGGACTCCCGTTGCACGTTCATACAGACAGTATTCGAGATTCTGTAAGCTGCTGTGTGAACGGGACATTCCGAGACTCATATCTGTAAACAAATGCGGTTGTCAGTCCCAAAAACTGACACTGTGAATGTAGCCTAGAGAGTTACTAAGTCTACTTTTCACATTATGTTTTATGAATAATATGAATTCAGAAACTGTTTATAGGGAAATAGGCATATTAGGATGCAAAAGCTGTAAAATCCTAATCAATAATGCAGAGACTGGTTGTTTATTTTGAACATGCAAACACAGACAAGCAGACTAATGCAAACAGTAAACAGTCCAAGTGTGCTTAAACTGTATATATGTACTGGAATGCCAAATGACCTGTCAAATCTGAAAACAGCAATTCTCTGATTATATGAGTGAATCTATAATTGCAGGTACATTTCTCCTAAGTCATTATTTTTTTTTTTCTTTTTTTTTTTTTCTTTTTCCAAATGGTTATATTTTTAATCAGTGTTACTCATTGCTATGAATTACAAGATGTCACAGTCCATAAAAGTATAATATTTATACAAAAAGTGTCTTAAATAGCTGAAAATCATGATTTTCTTATAAAAATATGTGTCCGTAAATCTTGCGTCAACTCTGTTACAGTACCATACTTTGCCTTTAAATTAGAGGAATTGTATCCCACATCTATGTAAGATACAGGAAATGATGCCACTTTCCCTCACTGATATTATGCTCTCTTTGAGAAAATATTTTAATCTAAAAAGTTCTTACACCAAGAGTTTTTTTTTTTTTTTAATAAAGTGTCAAAATTGTTACCACAATATCAAAAGGAAAACAGAATTTCTCATACTTTGTGTTATTTAAAAGTATTTTAATCATGATTTCATTAGTGTCATTTATGCTAGCAAGTGGAGTTTTTGGCAAAAAGTGAATAAAATGGTCAATTCTGTTATTGTTAAACTCTGTTACCAAGCTACAATGCTGATAATGCAGTAACAGAATTGAGAATTGAATAAAAAATAAAATTGTTCTTTAAATCTCATAATCATTATTTATTTATTTTTGCACCTTTATAATGTTTCAACAACTTTTTTTTTACTGGATATTGTATATAATACATTTTCAGATGAAAAATATTTGACGCTTCTGTGAAGACAGGTTTCTTTTTTATTAATATTATTTAAGGTAAGCATAGGTGAAATACTATCTCAGTTTCAAGTGTTGCAATGTAAGGACTGTTTGTCTAATGAAACAAGAAGGATTTTTTTTCTGTTATGATTTACTTAATTTGTCCATAACAGAGTTGACAAACAATATCATAAAGACATCTGTTTTTTCATCAAAAGAAAAAAAGGAAGTAACTTGTGTTTAGCAAGCACTAAATTATTAAAATGTAATGTTTTCAATAAGATACTGGAAAAAATTATGTAAGTGAACAGTTTTTTTTCCCTTAACTTTCTGAAATGTCAAATGTATCTCCAATTATAGAATCACCCATATATATATATATATATGTATATTTATATAAGTAGAAACATACACATTCAAAATACATCTTCTTTCTTCTGTGCATTTAAGGTTTTTGGAAGCATTGGGGCCCATGGTGGGGATAATTTCACAAGAAATTGAGTCGAAAACCAGCATCATCCATGACCTTGCCCAAAAAGCAGAGAAAGAGGCAGAGAAAGAAATGAAAGACAGAAAAATAATGCCTCAGCAAAGCGATCCAGTCTTAATGATATCTCATGACAAATCTTCAAACTACTCTCAAATGAATCACAAACTCACATTTGGTTACACTTCTATCCGGTCTATGATTAAATGGGAGCTGGATAACAGTTTGGTGGACTTCCACAAGCATACAAACTCAGGCTGCAGGACTCTGTTACGCTTACATCGTGCTCTGCTCTGGCTCCAAAGCTTCCTGGAGGAACTGGGGAAGGATGCAACTGAAGGAGAGCATCTGCGAAGCCCTTCTGACCTCTGCAAAGAGACTTATCAGCGTACACTGGCCCGCCATCACACCTGGTGGGTACGGAAAGCAGCGGAACTGGCCTTTCTTGCTATGCCTGAACGATCTTATTTCTACCAGTTGGTGTGTGTGGAGACGCAGGCAGAAGCTGCTGTGGTGCTGAACAGGGTAGTGAAAGCAATAGAAGAAGTGTACGAGAGAAATGAAGTTGCTCTACAAGAACACGGCATGCTGGATCTACCCTGAGTGTAGAAAGAGGAAAAATCAAGGGAAATATGAGTGGGACCAACCTAAAGACCTAAAGGGCACTAAATTATACTGTAAGACTGGAGTTTTGAACCCTTATGAGAAAAGAATGAAGACACTGCTGGATAAATATAAAGCTTATTTATTTGGCCTTTCTGATATACTGAAAGAGAGGTCAGTTTTCATGACAACTGGAATGGGCAATTTTTATTCTATATCTGTTGCCAAGTAAGTAAGTAAATAAGCAAATAAATAAATAAAACATCTCACTATCAAAGATGTAACAGTTTTGTTGTTGAAACAAATAAATATACAGTATACTGTTGTTGCTAATGAATGACCAATACTTGAGTCCCTTTTGCTTAAAGAGAACACAAAGGGGAGTTTTCAGTGGGTTTGCACAATAATAGTTCTGGTTGATTGTGAAAGAAGCAGGCTCAGCAAATGAACAGTCCGAAGTCCTGTTTCAACAGAACTTTTTTACAATCCATAAGCTTATCAAAAGCAGTTTTATGGTGTGACTGATACCTAATGATATGATAATGTTCAGAGGCAGGGTTGCAAGGTTTTAACAATGAAACCCGCCCAGTTGACCCTTCGGAAACAGTTTGATTGAAAGGCAATCCGACCAATCACAACGCCGAATCCACCATTCTGTTCAACAAACAAATCAGACAGGAGCGTAGATTAACTTTGGTGGTCTTGATTAACTTTGATGGAAACTTGAAGCATTGTGTTTTTGCCGTCTTTCCCGCAGTTGAGATAAAATACGTTCTGATGTTCATTCAGGTTTTTTTCGTGCTTTAAGTAAAGAAAATAAAAGTCAATTCAAAGACATGAATAGAGGCGAATTTGCACCAGGCAACGCGTTTGCTGCGAAAGCGCGATGTTCGCCTCAATCGCGTCTTCCGCACAAGTTGAAAAATTTCAACTGGATCGGAAAATTCGCATGATGCGTTTTAGCGCAAGCCAATCAGCTAAGAGCTTTGACATGTCCAGTTGTATCAGAAAAAGGGAGAATATTGTAGCCCGAAATTTATGATATAGATACCTGGAGCATAGAAAACAATTAAAATTAACTGTAGTGGTATACAGTAGTGCGAGTTTGGTGTAAACACACCATTATGGTATGTGCACACCAAAAGCGAATTTAATTATTCATGCATGTAGATTACATAGAAAGTCAATACAAAGAGGCGAATAGACAGGATAGACAAGACCGGGTGACACGATTCCTGCAAACGAGCGACAACGTATCTTCCGTGTGAGTTGAAAAATTTTAACTTGAGTGGAAAATTTGCACTGTCGCGCAAGCCAGACAGCGAAGAACTTATTGACACGTCTAGTCTGACACATATGGTTGTATCAGAAAACGGAGGAAATCATTATGACACGAAAAACTTTTCGCCCTAGTGACTCCATACCTTTTTTTCTGGGAATGTACTGTATAAAGAAACAACATTATGAGACAGTTGTTGTTAGAATTCATTGATGATTTCAAATTACATTTAAACTTACGTTCGCCAAACAGTTTTGGAGAATTTGAGGGAGTCGGCCGTCGCCATCTTGGAATCGCATCACTGCACGTCGCTCCCGGATAATCGAAAATGGGCAAATAGGCGGGACGTGGGTGGAGCTGGTTGCTGAAACTACGACCGCCGAGCGCGACAGCGGTGACAGCAGCGGCAATCCACCTGTCACTTAAGTGGCCATGCCCTAAATTATGCAGAACTTTAGGGGGGGATGGGGGGGGGGGATGGGGGGCGGGGTGGTCAGATAGAATATTTTCAACTCACCAGTGAAAGGGTTAACTTAAAGGGACTTTGATATTATTCCAGGAAACTAAAGCTAATATAAATAAAGCAAGGTCCTCAAATCAAATCCATTCAAGCGACAGCTCTTTGTAAAATTTTACAGGCTGCTGTTAAAAATGTGTGTAAGCATAAATAATAAAGGGAAAAAATACACACGTGACATTCATGTTCTCATATGGGCAGTGGTAAACTTGAAAGTGTGTGTAAACATATGTGTGCTATTGTTTTATTTGAAGAAATATCCTTGCTTCCTGGTGGTCTCTTTATGTTTGTTACTACTGTGTTACTAAGTAAAGCTCTAAATTGCACATAGAATCTCATGCATGACCTCCTTTTATGAAAATAAATACTATAAAAACCTAGGGTTTCATCCATTTTATACCTCCAGAACTGAATTGTGAAAATTATAATGCAGATTATATTGATGAAGAGGAGACAGTGTATTTTTGTTCATTTTATTAGGTTTGTTATTTCAATACATTGGATTAAGCTTGTGAACATATACAGTATAACGTGTTTAGACAATTAAACTTAACTAGTCAATATAATGTCAGGTTTTCATTGTTCATCAAACATTTGAGCACAGTTTACTCAAGGTCCAGTGCTGTGTGAACACTGAGCCGTATCAAATGAACTGCAGTTTTGTTCTGTGATGTTTTTGCGATGGTGGGCCTGTTCACATAACCCACTCCACCTGTTCAAACACATCTAAACCACAGAATTCACTGTATATACTTATTCATATTCCTCATATGCATTAGGCAAATTACTTTTCATCTAGTTTTCAAAAGCTGTTGAGTTCTGTTGGTTATTATATTCACAAGAGACTTAAAACAGATCATCAACTTTGCCATGACTTGTATTGTCAATGTTACATTTGCAGTTTTATGAAACACAAAAGTTGCATACATTTTGGTATTTCAAAGGCTACAAAGAGATCCAGACTATTAAAGTGACAATGATTTATTACATTCTTGGGGTGATTTAAGTCTTGTGACCTCCTTGTATTTTATAATACGTACTGCAAAGCCATACATTCCCCAGCTGTTTCATGCTTTTATTAATAAATGATCAACAAAAATAGAAATATAGGTTTTTTGAAAATATAGGATCTTTTCTATATTGCATGGGATTTTAAAATACATACAGCCATTCTCATCTATAGATTTATTTAAATATTCCAATAAATATCCCTCTTCATGATCAGCCAATCTAAGGGAAAATGCACATATAGTATGTAACTTTTTTATACACCAAACGGACTCAAAATAGAAATATATTGCTTTTCAGAAGATTCCTTTATATTAAAACAAATGCTAACGCACTATTAAAGGTGTAGTTCACCAGCAGAAACGGTTGGTGATGTGGGAGAGGCACAGCACAACTGTTACACTAGGGGCGCTGTTTACAAAACCATTATTTCAAGCCTGCATGCACAAAAAAACTGCACTTATGTATTTTTTCTCTTTTGCCTTTTTGAGCATGATGCTACAAAATTTAGAACAATAATTAAAATATCATTGATTTTTCACTCCAGAGTGAACTAGTGTACAGGGTAAAGGTAATGATATGTGATCTGGGGCTTGAGGTGAATGAATATTTAATTCTGTTGATTTAAAGCTTTCTCTGCCGGGTCAAATAACAACCTCGCCATGCACAAACATAAAATATGCAATATACAGACACCAAGGTCAACACAGACGCACATGTGAAAGTGATCAAATGAGAGAGTTTTGTCACTCAACTCAATATCCTTCAGTAAATGAGCTAACAGTTTATATCAAGATAGATGCTTTTGAGGAAATGTAGATATAAAGCACCATGCCTATTTAGGATTATCCAGTGAGACTGAAGTATTAGGGCATTAGAGGAAGTAGACACACTTGCCAGTTACTATGACACAGTGTGTTTGTTCTTATGGGCGATCAGTTCTCCGTATGACAGTAAACATGAAACTATCAAGACACTTCTCAGCATGGAGTATGAAATGCATGTCCTCAGAGAATGAGTTTGAAAGTTTAAAACATAAAGGAGACAACGAGATTTAAAAAAAAAAAAAAAAAAAAAAGAGAAATGAAGTTGGTGACCATGTCTTTTGTTTTATTGACTTATGCAGGGTAAGGACTGGGATGGATT
Source organism: Cirrhinus mrigala (assembly GCA_036247105.1). NCBI lineage: Eukaryota > Metazoa > Chordata > Actinopteri > Cypriniformes > Cyprinidae > Cirrhinus > Cirrhinus mrigala. The sequence continues at coordinate 23,755,658 of CM070011.1, read as the reverse complement.
CAGTTCTTTCTCCCTTATCAGCAGAAACATAAACCGGCTGTTCCTGCTCTTAGAGCCTTTCTATCTGTCTCTATGGTTATACTTAGAGTCACTTACAACAAAATCCAAAAAAAAAAAAAAAACCCTGAAATTTAACTGTGCACAAAGATTAACATAAAAGAAATCAAATCAAATAAAACACACACACATGCAGGAATCCACACATATTCTCACACACACATATCAAACACGCTTTTTCTAGCTATTTTTCAGATTTGAAACTGAACCCAAGCCTGCTGTCATCCTCTGAGCCGGTGCAAATCAGTATAAAACATCATATCCCCTCACCATGTGAGACAAATTGGATTACACATGCCAAAAAAAAAGGAAAATATTGCAAAAACCTATTTTTACATATAAACAAACTTAAATAGACACGCCTCATGATAAATGAAACGTGACACACTTCATTATATGAAAGTACAGAAACCAGTAGGAATTCAGAAATGTGAATGTATCAGTTTTCTTGTGTGTGCTGGAGAGGAATGCAGAGCTGATGTTCATCATGCACAGCATTATCTACATGTTGGTAAAAAAATCCTCTTCGCTTATAAATCCACAAATCAAACAGAGAGGTTTCAATACCGCTCTTTACATACGTGCAAAAAAAAAAAAAAAAAAAAAAAATCCTTGCAGACAAAAGAAGCTCCAACACAAGAGATCATGCCACATGAATTCAGACACCTGCTTTAAAATTAGAATAAAATATTTTTCCTGCTACTGATACTGAGGGAAGAAAAATTACATCTCTTTCTCTTTTAAAAATTAGATCTTATTCGTAATATTATTTTAATAGGATATATTATTTTTAATGAATAGCTCTGACAGCTAAACATGCAATTCAAATTTTGTGTTTCAGAAAATAAATACTGTAATATCTCAGCTCACCCATGCAAACATACACACACACACAAATGTACACACATAAATACACACAAAACAACCTTGCTAACTTTCTACAACCTCACTATAGTCTCAAATGAAAAAAAATGTTTTTTTTTTTTTTAAATGCTGAAGCATTACTCTCTGTGCTCAGGATTGCTGTTTCTGGCTTGTGTCTCTAGCTACGCATAATCATGCACTCATTTAGATGGGGAGGACCTGTGTGTGTGTGTGTGTGTGTGTGTGCGCCTGTGTCTGTGTGTAAAAGCAAGGAACACACTTTCCCCCAGTTTAATCTCTGGAGTTGATTCTGAGTTTGAAGGAAACACGTCCAGCAAACTTGTCTCGTTCACTGCCCTCAGGAATGTTGCTAGCACTGATTTTGCATTCCACGTTGACATCCTCATTCATGGTGATGTTGAGAAACTTAATGGCCACTAGAGGCTGAGAGTAGTTTACCTGCAGCAAAAAAAGAGTAAGATACTGTAGAAAAATTTCGCAAGGACAATCATTTTTTTAAAGGTGGCCTAAAAAAAGCTGTTTTACATTACTGTAGATTTTGGTTTACATCATTTACAGTACATTTCTACAATGACACTGGTAACTTTTCCTCTAATTTTCCTGTGACTTTCATTTCAGAACAAAACATTAAAGGAGGAGTTCACGTCAGTGCGATAGCCTTGTGGGCAGCCATTGCGCTACGGGTGTCCTGTGTTCGAATCCTAACTTGAGGACCTTTCCCGCCCCCTATCTCTCTCCCACTTTGCTTCCTGTCCATTCTGATCTGTCCTGTCATAATAAAGGCTAAAAATGGCAAAAATAACTCTTTAAAAAAAAAAGGATAAGTTCACTTCCAGAACAAAAATTTACAGATAATTTACTCACCCCCTTGTCATCCAAGATGTTCATGTCTTTCTTTCTTCAGTTGATAAGAAATTACGTTTCTTGAGAAAAACATTTCAGGAATTATCTCCATATAGTGTATTTCAACGGTGCCCCCAATTTTGAACTTCCAAAATGTAGTTTAAATGAAGCTTCAAATGGCACTAAACAATCCCAGCCGAGGAAGAAAGATCTTATCTAGCAAAATGATTGTTCATTTTTTAAACAAATTGACAATTTATATACTTTTTAACCTCAAACGCTCGTCTTGTCTAAGTCTGCAATTTTTCCGGGTCAATACGGTCAATACAGTTAGGGTATGTTGAAAAACTCCCATCTTGTGTTCTTCCCCAACTTCAAAATCGTCCTGCATCACTGCAGAAGTATCGACCCAGTGTTTACAAAGTGAACATGCAAAGAAGATCAAACGCCCTTTACAAAAAAAAGGTAAAACAGCGATGTAGGACAATTTTGACGTTGAGATGGGAGTTTTTCAAAATACCCTAACTGTACTGACCCGGATTACACAGACTACGTATCTGCATCGCAGAGACGTGACAAGATGAGCATTTAAGGTTAAAAGGTACATAAATTGTCAATTTGTTTCGAAAATGACAGATCGTTTCACTAGATAAGACCCTTCTTCCTCAGCTGGGATCATTTAGAACTATTTGAAGCTGCATTTAAACTGCATTTTGGAAGTTCAAACTTGGGGGCACCACTGAAGTCCACTATATGGAGAGAAATCCTGAAATGTTTTCCTCAAGAAACATAATTTCTTATTGACTGAAGAAAGAAAGACATGAACATCTTGGATGACAAGGGGGTGAGTAAATCATCTGTAAATTTTTGTTCTGGAAGTGAACTTCTTTAAACAGAAGGGTTACGAGCAGGCAAGAAGTAGGACCTGCGTAAATATCCGAGTTGTGTATGTACGTGTGGGGTGTAGATATCAAAATAGGGGCGAGGTCCTGTTGGGCTATAGGCGTGTTTGTTTTGGTGCTTTCAAATATCAACATCGTTTGGCAAAAATCGCTTCTTGGGGTCACGATTCAACGAAAAAATTGATTCACGATTTTTCAATTTTTAATCAAGATTCACGATTTGTGCACACTGGCGATCAAACGCACTAGTATTTTGATATAAAACCACACCAGTCCTTATATGGGTAGTCCTGACTCAAAAAAATGAGTGTTTCCTATTAACTATTAACTTCCTAATAAATCAAAAATATCTTACACTTCCCATTAGGGATGTGCTTGAATCTGAATACTGTGTTTGGAAAGAAAATGACATATACTACGAACCCCTAAAGGTATAAATATATGAGATAGGAGGAAAAAATAAGTTTCGATGCTTTCTCGCACAATTATATCATTGGGTAATTAGACTGTATATAAACTGTGGGCATCAGCGAGCCGCTATTAATATGTGGAGCATTGAAATCGATTTTGAATGCACGCTTGCTTTTTAGTTTCACTTTCGAGTGAAATATGCGATTACACATACTCTGTGTATACTACGGAGCGGCAGTACTTGCCACACATTTTACAAGATTAGATGTTTGTCAGTGGTGCTCAGAATCTGAGAATCATTCGCCATCATCCTATCATTCAGCCCCCCTTACTGGTAAGTGAAATTTTATGCACTGAAATGCAGGCAACTGCTCGAAAGCGGATAAACATGTCCCTTCAGTGGCTCCGTAGAACGTGTTATTCATTTTCCGTGCCTTTCCGAATACGGATTCACTATTCAGCCACATCCCTACTTCCCATAATAACAAAAGATCAATAATTAATATCAGATTTTTTCCCAACACTTGCCCTCGCTGAAAATGTATTTGTTTTTCCTCCTCCATGCTTATGTTATTATTATTGTATTAACTAGAAAATTGATTTTTGATTTTTTCCCCCACCCTTAGTAAAACGTATATCGTCGCCTTCTGACATTTTGTCAAAACTGAGTTATTCACATATTCTTATTCTGTGGCAACTTTATTTCACAACATTATTTGATGTTTCTTTTGCAAGCTGTGTACATTTTGGGCAGAAAACGCAAAATTTTTGAAGCTCAATATCTCAAAAGTGCTCAGAATGCAGATAGAACCTTATAATTCTAAGGCGACGATATGTGTATATACTGTAGTATGTGTGCTTACACATGTAGTGTGTCTGTGCTGTACCTGGGCTTTCTTGCCATAGTATGGGTAGTACATAAGGTTGAAGGTTCCATTGGGGGGAAAGTACGCCAGTTCACCAAGTTTATCTGAGTCATCCGCCTACAGAGGGAGGAAGAATGTATGAGGTCATCTCAGCATTTAATCTGAAATTAAAAGGGTTTCAACCTGTTCTAACACCAAAACTTCAATTACTGAACTAAAGTAAATAAACAGAACAATCAGTCGCCCCTTGATTTGATCTTATGCTGGAATTATCTAGCATATGATCCGACTGTATGAATAATCATTTTATCTTTTGCTGCTAAAACCTGTAGATTTTACATGTAAATAAAGACTGGTCAGTTTGATGAACTGGATTCCAATTTTTCTCTCAGTGCAGAATATCAAAGCTGCAATGCACATTATGAATTCTCTGCCTCTGTTAAAATGATTATTCTTTATTCTGTCTGTTATTCTTACCCACTCATCTTTCCCAACTTTGTATTTCTGACAAGAATGGAGGGGGAGAACAGATGAGACACAAAAAACAAAACAAATCAACCACATGGAACATAAACAGAGATGATGAGCAATGGTGTAAAACAACACATATTGAACAAACACTGAAATGACACTGAAAACAACAATTATATGACAGCAAAGGAGGAGGAATGATGGGTCCATGATGAGAAAGAGCAAAATATGTTGACAGTGTGAGGTTTAAAAAAATGGGTGAGTACATTGCAATCAAAGTGAGAACTGGATTGAGGAACATGAGCCTGAATGGCGGTCGATATCCACACACGCTATTGAGAAAGTTCTGGGAAAGAGCAGAAAAAACTTCCACTCTAATGCAATATAGATCAAAGTTTGCAATCTGAGTGGGGTAACTAACCTAGGGTATGTGAATACAAACAAGCAACAGTGTTGTTATTGTTAACTAAAATGTTTAAAACGGTTTTGGTTCATTGAAATCAGTCTGAAATAAAAATAAAATCTAAATATTAGATGAAAAACTGGAATATAAATGAGAAATGTTGCCTTGACAGCTAACAGAAATAATAGTTAAAATGACTAAAAATGGAAATAAAAATAAAAGCTAAATAGAATTATTTTAAGCTAATAAACTATAACTGTTTTAACACCCAATTTGCACATGCCCAGATAATACCTGCTAAAGGAATTAAAAGGTAATAGCTCAGACATGCAAACCTCTTATTGTCACAGAATATGAAAACGGTTGAACTTTGCATGACTGAATGATAATTCCTGAATACATTCAGACAAATAAAATACACAAATGTTACTTGTTCTTATCTGTCTTCCATTTGAATCAGCAGCATATAGTCTGTCGTGGCAGTTTTTCTCTTAAACCGGCCACAGTTCTGATTACCGGCTAATTTAATCTGGTGACCTTGTTGAATGACTCATGTAACTTTAATCTGAAATCAATACCTTTCTAAAAGACTGAAGGATAAGGAGAGTGAAAGAGTGGGAGACAGAGGAAAAGAGACTGAAAAACTTACTTTAGGACCACATCTGACATAAGGAGGCTGCCCGTCCTTAGCAGGCAACAGACCAATCACCTGCAAAAAAAAAAAAAAAGAAGAAACACAGAGAAAGGTGTATTTAAAACTGAAATGAGAGAGGGAGAAAAAGAAAAGACCCAAAGAAGAAAACAAAAGGGAAGAGACAGTTCAAGTTGGGTCTCATTAGAAAGCTAAAGTAACTCTGATGAATTATTAATTATAAACATTCAGGCCACTGTCTCTGATTCTGTGGTTTCAGGTCAAAGTCTTCACTGACTGTTAGGCAATAAAACTGTGGGGATTTAATGACCTAAAATCAAATCAGGCATATATATATATATTTTCCACTATTTGCAATATAAAATGTATCAATTAGACGTTCCAAAGAATTCTGGCAGGGTTTCTCAAGAATACTTGATTCTGACTGGCAAACTGCAGGACTGAGTGGTTTAGTATTTTTTTTTTTTTTTTTTTTTTGTGTAATAACTGTTAAACTGTAATTTGACCATAGTTCATTTTTGGATATTATTAGGCTTGTTTCTGACACCAACATTTATATTCTATTCCACGTCTTACACGGTTGAGCTTGATGATGATGCAGGGCTTGCCCTCATTGTAACCATAGTAACGATCTGTCCCAGAGCAGTCCTCCAATATGGAGCGTTTGAACTGGCAGGAACGCTTGGGGAAGTTTTTCAAACTGCCGCTGTCCTCCTGGATGAAGTACTGATCTGGTTTACATTCGTAATTCTTCTGGGCCTGGACTGAGTCATTGTAGGCTGCATGCAGGAAGCAACATGACATCTGTGAACTTCTTGCTACATGGCATGCAGCTTTTCAATAGCAACATGACTGCAGCAGGTTCTGCTTAATATGTGTATGGTTGTTGGCACGATACTTACGTGAGAGGAAGTTATTGAGGGCCTGGACATATCTTTCCCAGGTCTCTGTGTACTCCACAGTGTAAGTGATCTCCAGCTGGTCTCCTTTAGGTCTGATCATCATCCCTGCAAAACAATCAAACAAGAGAAAGGGAAGGTACAGAGTCCGCATGTTATTGTGATAACATCAGGGTGTAGTTGTATACGCTTAATTAGCTTAATTTAAAAACAAGGTTTCCACACATATAGGATCAAGCCTGTATGTATTACCTGGAGTTGAAAGTCTATCTTGGTATGTTGGTCTGTGGTCATCGAGTGTCTGCAGCATTACGTACATGGTGAGAGCAAATAATCCAGCCAGGAAAATGTAGAATGCCAGATAAAACAACAGGATCAGACCTACAAGGACACACACACATTTAAATCCAAACTCTATACAGATACATACTGTACTCAGGCTTTTGGAAATGTTCCATGTAAGTGCAGACTGTGAATTTTTTAATTTTTCAGTTTAATAATAACAACAACAATAATACAAAAATTAATTCCAATGAATAAATACAGCTGCATGCAGTAATTACTGGCATTTCAGTTCCATAAACCTGTATTTTTTGATGGCAGATAAGGCAAAATGTCGACTGGACTAATGATACAACAGTTCAGATTTTACCAAGTCCCTCCAAACTTGTAATTTGTCTATAGCCTAAGCCCTAAAGCCTTCTACATACTGTGCAATTTCAGCAAACTTATAAGATCACTACAAATCACATGGACGTAGTAAACTGGAGTACGACATGTATGCAGATGCAGACTGTACGATGATGACACCATAGTGATTCGTAGGCTACGACGCAAGTTATGCGGCGTTCCAGACAACTCAAAATTCAGATTTTTCCCACCTCCTACTTGTGTGTAAAACCACGCCTAGAACACCGCTTGAAGCCGGACATCCGACCTGTGACTTCGGGGAAGATCGATTAACTCCGACTTTAGTGAGACGTGTCATTTGACGTCGCTGCTTTAAACGAGCACAGTGTGAAACGATCTTGTGTCAAACTTAATAACTTTACACATTAGGTTTAAAAACGACATAATATTTTTTTGCTTTGTGTCAGCTCTGCTTTCAAAACGAACGGCAGCATTTTTTGCCATAATTCACGCTCACACACACACACTCACACTCACACACATGTTGTGTTTCCATGTTTTATGGACTCTGAATTACGCGATGGCGGGAATGCAGCTACACAAAACACGAAATGCTCTCGTTGTGTCATGGCGACATCATGAGGTTAATATGTTAACGTGATATGTGATTGACAGAAATTCCCTAAGGTTTGAAGTGAAACATTCCAACCTCGTCTGGAACACGGCATTGCTATTGAAGAATAAACATCGGTATCAACTATCCACCTTTTCCTTCCCGCAAGAGTGGGCGCGGCCATTTGTAAATTTTATGGGTGTGGCTTCCGGTCTCATCTGTGTATAGCTATTTTTAGCTGTACAAAACAGCTTGTTTTGCTGCTTGATATCTTACCATTTTATTTTTATGTATGAGCACACTGCTTTGTAGTGCAAACAGTTTTACCGTTTATTGCAGGTTGTTATTCTTCTTCGTTATTTCCCTATAGTGGCTAATGAACTGGAAGTCTCACCCATAGGCTTACTTCCGCATTAAAAAAAAGGTGCATAGGTAAACAGAAAGAGCATGACAAATCACAGTTTGGCAGTTGTACTTTTTATGTTTTGCTGAAAAAAGAGGAAAGAGGAAGGGAAAAGAGTTTGAGGTAAGCAGTTTTAAGTTTTTACGCCATGTCCCATTGATCAACATGCTACTTCGTGTTGCATATTTATTGTCTGGTCAGTAGATGAAGGTCATAGCAGCAAACACACTTTGTGTTGATCATGCTGAATTTCTGACACTGTCATAATATTATTATAGGCTATCTTTGGTTGCAAGACCGTGACAACGGCCATCTTTGAACCTCTCTTACTGTACGACACAGGACAGAGCCACGGCATAGAAATAGCCACGATTGTTTCATGATGGTACAGCCTTCATTTCATAGAATTGAAATTAGAGATTAACATTTGTGTGACTAGACCCAATGGCTCTGGCACTTGAGTCATGCGGTTCAGGTATTATAGAACAAAACATGTTTTCCTTCAATGTAGCCCCTCCTACACTTCATGTACTTTAATAAAAGCACATTTGTTGGGTGTGTTTGTAATAGGACACGCAGAATACTATAACCATATAACCATAATAACCTTTTATGACTATATCCTTTGCTCTCTCCCTCTCTCTCTCTCTGTCTCTCCTGCTCTCCTTCTGCTGATGTAACTGTGAAAAGATACAAGACTAGTAGGCCTAATCCTCTTAAATTCTCACCAGAGGATCTTCTCTACTCATTCATACATTTATACATACACGCTGACTGCAGCTCTGTCTTACACACATTCATACTTTTACACACCGATGTCCCTTACAGGAAATCTGGTAATCCTGTCTGGTCAATGTCTGGTCTTTGACAAAACTGAATTGCTGTAGGGCAGATGTGGGTTAAGAGGGGTAAAAAAGGGGAGGGGAGCTGGCAGAAGGAGAAGAAGAGGGCAGATTAAGTCAAAGGAGGATTTTCAGAGAATATATGGTTTAGAAACACCAGAGTAGCCTACGTCTCTACAGACAATCATGCAAAAACTACCCAACTACCAAACTAAAATAATCATTACACTCTAGATTATGTCATGTCTGCACAACTGCACTATATAGATCTCTATACAAACTGCAGCACTAGCATAATTGATATTTAGCATACTTAGAAGAATGACAGAATGATGCCCGTGGTTATTTATTCATGAGGTATATAATGTGGTACAATATGGTTATTGACGGGCCAGTCTAAAAAGCCTTTGCTGATGTCAATGACAGAGTACCGATAGGTCATTTCTAGCACAAGACGATTTTCTCAGACAGACAGGAGTTAAAACCTATAAACTCTATAAAGTTTTTTCAGTGTCAAAAAGAAATAGTATACATACTGTAACTATGAGTATGGGAAAAGGGAAAATGTATATTGTAAATGCTGTAACTGGTTTTTACCATTTTTAAACACCTTTTAGCTTTTCACTTATACAATACACTTAATACACTTATACAGTACACATATTAAATATAAATGAGAAAATAATTTCTAAAATTATTATAAGATAAAAGATTATATGCTTTCCATTGATGTACAGTTTGTTAGGATAGGACAATATTTGGCCAAGATACAACTATTTGAAAATCTGGAATCTGAGGGTGCACAAAAAATCAAAATATTGAGAAAATCATCTTTAAAGTTGTCCAAATGAAGTTCTTAGCAATGCATATTACTAATCAAAAGTTAAGTCTTGATATATTTATGGAACATGACGTTATGATCATTTTGACCCATACAATGTACTGTTGGCTATTGCTACAAATATACCCCAAATATGCTACTTATGATTGGTTTTGTGGTCCAGGATCAAGTTTTTTATGCTCACCAAGAGTGCATTCATTAAATCAAAATACTGTGAAAACAGTAATATTGTAAAATGTTAATACAATGTTATTTTCTATTTAGGGCCCGAGCATCGATGGTGTGAGGACCCTATTGGAATTGCTCAGTTTCTTCTTCTTCTTCTTCTTCTTCTTCTTTCTCTTCTTCTTCTTCTTCTCCATAATGAATTACATTTTTGAGGGCCTAAACATACTTTAAATCTCAATTTAAAGTATGTACAAGTGGGTGTGTCAAAATGGCCCAATAGCACCACCTATAAAATTTCAATGAAGTGCCCCTCCAGCTACATTTGTACATGTACGAAATTCGGTAGACACTCCAGTAACCTACAAAAAAGCCCCCTGATACAAAGTCTGAAACAGGAAATCTGTTATTTTGAGTTTTCGCGGCAGGTTTTGTGCCGTTTTTGCCATTTTCAGGTGTTGTATTTAAACTAACTCCGCCTAGAGATTAAACTAGATCAACATCAAATTTGGTCAATGTAATCTGACCAAATCTCGAGTTTTCGCTGGAGGGCATATCTGTGTCAACCTGACAAACCTAGATATTTCACCATGAAATAGGAAGTCGTTTGAATTCAGACATATAAGGACAACGTTTGACAAGAGTCCTGTCCTGAACACATGCTGTGCCCATATTCAATTATAGTCATAGCGCCACCTGCTGGCAACAGTAAATGGCATGTTTTATGCTCTGTCTCCTCCTAGAGATTTAACGACGTCAACATTATATTTGGTCAGTCTACTCTAAAGGCCTTTGCAATGTTTAATTGCAAAGATCTTGAGTTTTCTTTAACGGATGTGTCCGTGGCGGCCTGACTAAGTTCGATGGCAACAGAAAATTACTTGTTTTACACTAACTTAAACATGCAATGTCCACTCTGCACTAGACTTCACATGTTCAGTAAGAATCCTGGCCTGAAGACATCTAAAGGCCAATATTCAGTTATAATCATAGCACCACCTGTTGGCAACAGGATATGTCATGTTTTACACTAATTCAAACATATCATATTCAATCTGCGCCAAACTTCATATGTTTGATCAAAGTCCTGGCTTAAAGACATCTACATGCCAATATTCAGTTATAGTCATAACGCCACCAGCTAACAGTAGGAATATGGCACATATTACTGACTTTGACATATGTCTCCTTTATTTACCACTTTAAATGCATATTGCTCACTGTTCACTGTTTTCCTAAAGCCTCCAAGTGGCGGTGCACCCGGATGTGAGGGCCCTTTCAACGCAGCTTTAATTAGTTTTCTATTTCAACTTCTAATGATTTCTGGAAGATCATGTGACATTGAAACCTGGAACAATGGCTGCTGAAAATTCATCTTTGCCTTCACAGAAAAAAATTACATTGTAAATTAATATAAAATATACCAGTTTGATTCTTGAGAAACATTTGTAATTATTAACAATATTAAAAACAGTTGAAGATTTTTGTGGAAACCATAATAACCATGGTTCTTTGATGAACATAAAGTTCGACAGCATTTGAAAAAAAAAAATTGTAATATAATTGTCTTTACTATCACCTTTGATCAGTTGCATCCTTGCTAAATGAAATTTTACTAACACCAAACTTTCGAACAGCAGTGTACATATAAAATTTATATTATATATTAGACAAATATTGCTTTGAATTGTATCGTATGCAGGACATTGCTGAACTCGGACGCTCAAAGATTCAGTAGCTCATCCATTTGCTCCTGTAATAAGAATGTACTTCAAAACATCTTCACCAACACAATAAATAATTTAGGGTTGAGTGCTGAAGGCGTATGTTTGTATGTGAGTGCATAGCAGGAGTGTGTATGCCTGAGGAGAGCTCATTAAGATACAGGACACCTGAGCTTCACACAGCGAGGCCCCTGGGGACGGTCGATCAGGTTGCCCCAGGTTGAAGGGAGGAGGGATAGCGGATCTCTGTCCCCCGCTGCATCCTGGAGCTCCCCGCACAGACAGGCTTTCACTGATCAATAACAGCAGGGCAATGTGAGGTTACTCTAAAGGCTAGAATTACCCAGGAGTGTGTGCTCATATGCCTGAAGAGAGTGAAAAGGACGCAATGCATGCGTAAGAGAGAAAGTGAGCAAAGATAAGCTAAGAACATTGCCTTGTGCAAGGATACTAGCAAAGCCCAAATGTTCGAATCATTAAGCACTACTTAATCTCACAGTAGGACAGCCTCAAAATAACCACCGTCTCTCACAGGATAGCAAGGACCTGCATTATCAAACATTACTTCCTGAACTTGGTTATGGGGTTAAAACGTGGTACATCCTCAGCTGTGCTGGCTCTCCTCAGGATCTGTGTGTGTGTGTGTGAGACTGATACTCTATCTGTGCTCTTCTGTTTCTTTATCTGTCTCTCATCATGATGAAAGTCACCCTCCCTCTTTCAACCCTCTAATTTGAACACAACCTGAAAGAGAGGAGTAGAATGTGCCGCTGTGATCTGCTATTTGCATGTTCACGTTCATTAATACAGACATGAACCCCACAAACGGTTTCTTTAGATCTGCCCACATCCTTTCAGATTCATCAGTTCTGAAATCCATCAAACCTAGCAGTCCACCATACTATTAAACGCTTCAGAGGAACTCACACCTGTGATGTAGACAAAGGGAGCAGTCCGTCCACCGTTATCTCTGAATATTAATTTTCTGTTATTTGGCAGGCATAAGTTTGTACTGGGTACATAGAAATATAGAGAGAGTAACTATAGACTGCTAAAATGTTAACCTAAATTAATTATAATTAATTACTACAATTAATAGCTAAATTAAGTGAAAAGTATTAATCATCACTAAAACAACCTGAATACTTTAGACCAACAAAAGGGTTAGATTAAGGATATACAGTTATCGGACCTCAATAAGATATTTCACAATACATTTACATATAGTAGAAAATGTATTTCACAATACATTTACATATAGTACTAGAAAAAATAATAGTTGAGTTTATAAAAACGACCCCATTCAAAAGTTACATACTTACTTCTTAATACTTTGTTGTTACCTGAATGATCCACAGCTGTGTTTTTTTGGTTTAGTGATAGGTGTTCATGAGGTATTTATTTGTACAGTCTTATTTGTCCTGAACAATTAAACTGCCTGCTTTTCCTCAGAAAAAAATCCTTCAGAATCCTCAAATTCTTTGGTTTTTCAACCTGTTTGTGTATTTGAACCCTTTCCAACAATGACCGTATGATTTTAAGATCTTTCTTTTCACACTGAGGACAACTGAGGGGCTCATATGCAACTATTACAGAAGGTTTAAAAGCTCACTGATGCTTCAGAAGAACACACGACGCATTAAGAGCCGGGGAGTGAAAACTGAACAGAATGAAGATGTGTACATTTTTCTTATTTTGCCTAAATATCCTTTTTTTCATTTTAGCACTGCCCTTCAGAAGTTACAGAAGCTACTTACATGTTTCCCAGAAGACAAAATAAGTTAAATTCTAAAATTCTAAAAATAAGTTAAATTCTTAATGCAGTGTTTTTCCTTCTGAAGCATCAGCGAGCGTTTGAACCTTCTGTAATAGTTGCATTTGAGTCCCTCAGTTGTCCTCAGTGTGAAAAGATGGATCTTAAAATCATACAGTCATTGTTGGAAAGGGATCAAATACACAAAAAGGCTGAAAAACCAAAGAATTTATGGGACCTGACAGATTTTTCTGAAGAACAGCGGGCAGTTTAACTGTTCAGGACAAACAAGAGACTCATGAACAACTAACACTAAACAAAAAAACACAGCTATGGATCATTCAGGTAACAACAGAGTATTAAGAATCAAATGTATGTAAATCTTTGAACAGGGTCATTTTATAAATTGAACTATTATTTTTTTGTGGACTATACGTAAATGTATTTTATGTGAAATATCTTATTCAGGTCAGTAATACATAAAAATAACATGCATTTTGTATGATCCCTCTTATTTTGGTCAAATAATTAACATTTTGCAGATTCTGCAAGGTGTAAGTAAACTTTTGACTTCAGCTGCGTGTGTATGTGTGTGTAAACTAACATTACATAATTGAAAACAAAATTACATAATTTCAATTCAAAACAATATTTTATGTCCACATTTTTATTTGTGAGGTGTGTAGTTATGTAGTAAAAGGGACAATATACATTTGAACGAGAATTCTGTGACTAAATTCAACAAGAGGATCTTAAAATGCAGTCTATTGTCCAGCTAGAACTGGATGTCCCAAACAGGGTTTGAGAACTGCAGGGAGTTTGAGAGTTGATGAAAACATCCTAAAAATGCAAAAATTAAAATAAATTAATACTTACTAAACCGATGAAATATTTTATTTGTTTACTTGCATGTCATCAACATCAGAGAACTGTGAACATGCAAATATGTATGCTAAATTATTTAAAAATGTACTTAAAATCTTAGTGAGTGCTTCATGTAAATATTTTATGTCAAAGGGGTTTGGCTGATAAAAAAGTTTTAGAATCTTTGAACTAGAATATCTCCAGAACTTTTCTAGGTGGTTCATTTCCAGCAATCTATATACTTCTTTAAACGGAGTATTAAGATCTTCTTCTCTCATATACTGCAATATGAGCTATACATCTCAGAGAATTAATTATGGGCTGTGCAAGAGTGATGTTTAACAACAAGATGGGACACAGGCTTTTATGACTCTCTAGAGGGTTATAGTCAGATCAGCCGTAAGTGTTTTTATCTGATACTATTGACCACTCTATCCCCCAGGGGTCCTGAAAGCATCCCTGTATATGTTTCAATAAGAGACACAGCTGTATGAATGTAGCCGCAGTTCCACCGTCCTCCATAGGTCACTATTAAGCTCCAGTAATGAGGATGTACTTTGTTAAAGAATCTAAGCATACCCAGGTTCACTCTGGTTTGGGCACAGACAAAAATAGACTAATTAAGGAGTCTTAGAGAGCACGCTGGCTTAACTAGGCAGCTAGTCCTCAGAGCATCACACACACACACACACAATCTCAATGCAGTGCTACATACTGAGCTCCCTAGAGCAAAATGTACTGGCATACATGGAAGTCTTGAGGGCAGTGATCTAGCATTTCTCACACACACACACACACACACACACACACACACACAGACTCTAAATATCCCATAGCATTGACAGCTGAGTTATAGATGCCCGAGGGACAATTTTGGAGTCCTGCAGTTTTAATGCCATCACACCCTGATTAAAAGATACATTCAGTTCCAGAATTAATCTACGGCTGTTGAAAAGGCTACGTCTCCACATGATAACCTCACCAAGGCAACCAATGAGCCTATTAGTAAGGGATTACATCTTACACTAATTCACAAACCCCCACGCGCACACTCAAAATGGCCCTCGGCTAGATTAAATCATCTCAATGTCACTGCAAAAGACAGTTTGTAACAATATGCACTGGGCTAAAGGTGTTTTGTGGTTCACTTCTATTGTTAGAAAGATCTTACACAATCATAAAGGCAGATTACTTAGGGGTTTGAATATGTTTGGAAAGTTTAAACAGGTTTAAACCAAATGGCAGAATGGAAAATTTGTCAAAAAATGGCAGCTGATGATGGTACAAACAATAAGTGTTGGCATTTTAGTGACTATATATATATATTGTACAGTTCCTAGCTGTTATTCAGTTATATGTTAATATAGCAGCCTATTTGAACTATTAAAATTAGTTTGCTGTCATAAAATGTACAGATAATGGTACAGATGGCACACTGGAGCTTATACCTGATCAAAATGGGCCTCTCTAGCAGCTGTCAGGGTAGCTCAGGGTAACACACATAACACTAGAACGTTACCCTGGACCAAAAACCAGTCATAAGTAATATGGGTATATTTGTAGCAATAGCCAACAATACATTGTATGGGTCAAACTTTTCTTTTTCTTTAATGCCAAAAATTAGGATATTAAGTAAAGGTCATGTTCCATTAAGATATTTTGTAAATTTCCTACCGCAAATATATCAAAACGTAATTTTTGATTAGTAATACGCATTGCTAAGAACTTAATTTGGACAACTTTAAAGACGATTTTCTCAATATTTAGATTTTTTTGCAACCTCGAATTCTAGATATTCAAATAGTTGTATCTCGGCCACATATTGTCATATCCTGACAAACCATAAAATCAATAGAAATGAATTGCCTTGTTAAATATAAAATATTCTTTAAAATAGCCTCAATACAATAAAACATACGGTGTACCTACAACATTTTAATAACATTTCACAGAAAAATTAATGTTTCCTTGATTAAATTCTACTTTTTACTATATATAGCAAAGTATTTAACATATTTTTGCTGCAGCACTTCAATATTCTTTTGGAGTTAAACTTACTGCTGTTCTAGAAAGTGGTGCAGGGAATACTGATGTGTGCATGTCTCTATTCAGACATTCTGCTTGAAGCGCATTGTGTAGTTTTGCAGTGACTCGACGCATCACATTTCTCCACGCTGTTTATTGGCCGATGCCGCGCATTCAACATTTCTACCTGCAAAGTCTATCATAACACAATAATCAGTGAGTACGGTGACCTGGATCTATCTGTAGACATCAAATTTCGAAATTCGACAAAGGTTCTAACACATTCTAAGGCTAATGTATTAGTTTTACAGCTGCATAAACACGCGGCGGAGAAAAGGAAACGCATGTGACGCATTACAGCCCGGCAAAACGCACAAATTGGAGTTTCAGCACCGCGGACAGCGATCCGCCTCCTCAGTCAACTTATCCGCCCTGATAGAGAGAGGCTCGCTGTGCTCATTCAGTACTTATTACAACTGCAAAATAATGTGAAACTAATTCGCATATGTGCATGCGTGTAATCCCGTGCAAGACTTACCCCAACTGCTCGCGGTTCTTCCGCAGAACTCGCGCGTCCTTGGGTTCCAGAAGAACTCCTTCCACGCGTTCTTCTGATCATCCTTTGCCATTTTCCTGGAGGAAATAAATGTGCACTCACAGAGTCAACGCCTCGGGGCTAACACTCTCTTTGAGAGTAATAAAGAGCTATTCAACCTTTGAATAGTGTGGAGAAAGGGTTAAAGCGATCTTTAAGGTCTCAATAGAAAGCTTTGTAAATGAAAACTGGATAAAAGCGATTCTCAAGGCACTCTGCCGAAACCTGAGCACTCAAGCGAGGACTGAGTGAGAGCAGACCTCGCTCTTTCTGTAACGCCCGGTGTTTTGCCCACCCACAAGTGCAGTGCGCATTCCGCAGAGAGATAGAGCGAGAGAGAGAGAGAGAGCTGTGCAATTCTTCTGTGCCGATACTGCAGTAAAACAAGCTCTGCCTGCTCAGCCCCCTCCCCCCGACAAAAAACAAAGCCCTCCTTTAGCAAAACTCAAGTTACTTCTTGGCCAATAGCAGCGCTATGCGGCGCACTCGGCCCTGCCCCCCTCAGCAAAGTGGCAAATCGATAAGCCCGTGATGGCAGAGACTTGTGGGGGCATCTGTCAGTATCTCATGCGGCCGTTGCCAAGGAGACACTCGCGTGCCCTGCTCTGGGAAGTCTCAGGTGAAGTCAGGGAAAACTCTTCTCATGATGTGCCTGGCGTCTCGGTTCTGTGCTGTTCCGTGCAAAGACTTACAATTAGCCTTTTTCACAAAAATCGGAAGTGACGTCAGCGCAGGGTAAAGTCAGTTCCGCTACAGGTCTGTGCCTATTATATTAATATGCTCTTGTCTCAAATAATGCCTTTTGCCTTTTCTTTTTTGTCTGCTTTCCAAGTTGTTATATAATCAACAAAGAAACAACATTTTACTTGTTTGTAATTTATATGGGCACTCAGACCGGTACTCGTCAATATAATATATGCGCAACATAGCACCAGCTATAGTTTCTGTTCTCCATCTCCGGTATATTTAAGCGTATTTTCTCAATTTACTCAGTCATTTCCCTCGAATCACTACATCATGGTAAATTATGACAGCGTTTATATCTAAATGCACATTTCCCCAAGAATAAATGAAACAATTCTGAGTCCGGATGATGCATAAACTCAATACAACAACGTAATCCAGATCCAAAAGGAATAAAGCCATTAATCGGAGTCATGTCTTATTTAGTATTATATTATTTTATTATGTATATCCCTGGGCACATTATGCAACGTACATTTACACCCTAAAGTTAATAATGCAAAGGAGAGCAAGTAGAAAATACAATATTACTTTTATAATAATAATAATAATAACAATATTAATCGCGAAAAATGATGTGAAGAGTCATAATGCACAGCCAGCACCAAATAGACAGTACGGCAAAACTTAAAAATGTACTGTATTATAAGTGCTAACATTCATAATTAAATAAACATAGTATTTGTGATGACCAGACGCTGACACAAGTTTTTGAATAAATGTTTGCTATTTTTAGAGTAAAACACCGGTATATATCATAGTATCATAGTATCTATTTTGTAAAAATAGACTTTGATTCCCGAACTTACTCTTGTTCAGTACCGCCGCTGCTGTCACCGGAAAAACGTTTACCCTGCAAGCGCCAATCCGGAAGCCAGAAACACGGAAGTGTGAAAAAGGCTAATAGCCACTGATTATCAGATGCACTGTAAAAACATAGTCTTGGATTAAGTAAATAACAGGCTACTGAAAATAGGCAACCAAAATCTACTTGATTATTGTGGCTACTTACAACTAATGTATCTAAACAGGTAATGTTATCTTAATACTGCTTTTCTGTTATATACATCAAACAAGCATTACACACTCAAAAAAATGGTTTTGTGCCACTGTTCATTTTACCCAGGTATTTATTGTTAAAACAACACAAGTGTATTTCTTTTTCCACCAAAACACTATTGTATGGTGCTCTATTAATTTAAACTGTTTAAGTTTCCTTTTTACTTGATTATCAATCGTTAAACTAACGTAAACGGTTTAATTTCGCCGTTCAAAAAACCGGATATGACGTTTCCAACGCATTTTATGAAGATGGCGCGAAGGAGGTGTATCATGGCGTCGGAGCTAGAATTACCAGTCAGGTAAGAAAATCTAAAGACTTCTTTGTGTTAAGTCAAAGTCTTTAATTTCTGTAAGTGTTTTAGTATGCTTTTAGTGCTGTTTTGTAGACGACTGTAACTGGTATATTGCGATGATTTCGTGCGGTTGGGAGATGTGAACGCGCATATGGACTGTAGTGTATTTGTACGTGTGTTTGTGGAACAGAGGATGCGGCGAATTATTAAAATTCAAAGTGTTTTTCCGTCTCATTAATGATATATAGGCAGTTAAATAAAACCTTCCTGTGCACTTTCTAGGCTATTCAAGTCCCAGTAAAATTACCGTTAGCTAAAGCACGAAAGCAAGTACAAATAATGCCACATTCGACTGCGGCATATTTTTAACATTTTATCTGCTATTCGTTTTTATAACAGCGTACATTTGATCACGGGTTTCTTCATCGCTGCCTAATTTTGGCGAAATGAAGAAATGTCACAACTTTACTGACGGAGAAAAAAAGTTTTGGCTAAGGTAAGTGAACCGCTGTATTGCCTTTTCATCATTTATAAACAAAAGTAATAAGGGTATTTTGCATTTTCTGTTTTAGAGGAATGCACGCAGTTGTAAATGTGAACTGGTGGATGGTTAAGAAGCTGATGTTTCTTCTAGAAGTCTAAACAAGTAAGACAACTAAGATATATTGATATGTTATGTGTTAATACATTTATGTATGCATGTATTTGTGTGTGTATATATATGAAGAGTTCATGTGTTTATTTGTATATATTAAGAGTTAATTTGCAAGAACAGATAACTCTGTTTTTGTTTTTTAAATAATTATTCTGCATTCCAAGTAATATCAATCAAACTGTGGTGGGTTGGTTTATTTTGAATGAATATTAGTAGCTCAAAAATACAGCTAACTAACGCAATAAAACACAAAAAAACAAACAAAAAAACAACAACAACACACACACACACACAATAAAAAACATGTTTTATGAATATTAATGAAAACAGATTTATTTGTTTTTGCAAATGAACTCTTCATGTGTATATGTTTGTTTGTGTGTGTGTGTGTGTATTTAATGGGTACTTTTGACTCATTCCTTTTCTCTGTTTGAAGGCAGAAATGTGATGTTTATCATTTTATAAACTTAATGTTTTTGTGAAAAGCTGTGCCTGAACTATAAATCATGCTTTTTACAGTCATTTTATGACTTTATATTTGCTCCAGATCATGTCCACCTTTTTGGAATAATATACATGACAATAATCACACAAATTTTTTGATCACTGAATTTGTCTTTGTTGTTAAACTATATATGGGTGCTCTTGTAACAAATTGTACTTCATGTGTTTACAGATTTGTGCAGAATAACCATAGGTCCATTAGTGTCAACTGTCTTTGCCAATGGGTGGATCCACACTGCAAAACTTATGAAGATGATTGCAAACTGAAGAAGAGTCCTTGGACAAAGCATTAAATCCTCTTGGTCCCCACTACACAGGTAAGAACAGCTACACTCAACAAAAACTTTTGGTATCATGTTAAAGGGGTCATCAGATGCTGTTGATATAATTCTTTAGAGTCTTAATGAGAAGTCCATAGCATACTTTTGTTAAAATTTCTCAGTGGTAGTGTAAAAAACACCCATTTTACCATATCAAAATCAGCCCTTTTCAGAGTGGGCCATTCTGTTGCATGTTCCTTTAAATACAATAATGGTGGTCAGACTGTTCTCAGCTCTCACTCGGCTCATTTAGGGGAGGTCTACGATAAGACGGTCATGTAAATCCACTATTGTGGGAGCGGCCTTGATCGGTGTGACGTCACACCAACTAGAAGCTGAGAATGACCTGATTTGAAAAAGGGCATATTACTTATAATGATTAAAAAATACCACTGGGTGGATTTTTATCGTCACAGGGTGGTTGTGTACACATACTGCCAACATGCATATATGTTCAAACAACATGTAAAAGTGAGTTTTGGATCAGATGACCCCTTTAAAACATTGTCTCACCAGCCACTGAGTTTTAGGGTTATGGTCATAGGCATTAACAAAAAAGACAGATATAATAAGAAATGGGTTATTAATATAGTAAATATAAAATATATGGTATTACTGAAAAACTGACAGATATTGCGAATACATTAGCTTCCCAAAAACAATACATTCTAAAGCAAGGCAGGCATGTCAAACCTGCTCTTGGAGAGCCAGTGTTCTGTAGAGTTTAGCTCCAACACCCCTGCCTGGAACTTTTAGTAAAACTTTGATTAGCAAACCTGTAAGACCTTCGTTCATCTTCAAAATACAAATTAAGATATTTGGATAAAATCAGAGAGCTTTCTGACCCTGCATAGACATCAACACAACTGAAATATTCCCAAGCCCCGAAACGTAGTAAGGACTTTGATATAATAGTCCATGTGACATCAGTGGTTCAACCATAATTTTACAAAGCTACAAGAATACTTGTTATGGGTAAAGAAAACAAAAATTACTACTTTATTCAACAATTCTTCTCCTCCAAATCACTTATTTTGCCATTATGGAGAGTATCACGATGCATGCACATTGCTTTCCTCTGCAAGCAAACAAGGCCCAGCGCATGCATGTTCTACGTCAGCAGAATCACACGCATGCGTTATGCAAAGAGGTACTCTCAATAATGGCAGAAGACGCAATTTGGAGAAGAATTGTTGAATAAAGTCAATATTTTTGTTTTCTTTGCACACAAAAAGTATTCTCACTGCTTTGTAAAATTATGGTTGAACCACTGATTTTTACACTGTTTTACTGGTGTCCTTTCTACGTTTCTGGGTCTGGGAGCATTTCAGTTGCATTACTGTCTATGCTGGGTCAGAAAGCTCTCAGATTTCATCAAAAATATCTTTATTTGTGTTCCGAAGATGAATGAAGGTCTTGTGGGTTTGGAATGACTTTCTGTGCTGATCTGGTCCAGTACTGTTATAGTTTTATTTTCCACTGTAATGTTAGTTAGGGTTCCATCTGAACTGCTTGCCTGTATTTCCCGTAAGGAAATGATCAGACAGAATAATAATGACATTTTTCAAATGTGTTTTTTTTATTTTTTTTTTTTAGAAAAATGTAAAGGCTAAATCTCATGAATTTTGTTGTTGTCTGCATCTTTAGACTAATGACGTTGAAGTACCCGAAAGAAGACACTAGCAGTGTTATTATGGAGTATATGGTAAGTTGTTTTATTTATTAATTTATTTATTTATTGGTATTTTCAAGGATGATAAATGCTAAGGTAAATTTAATATGCAAGAATTTGAGTACTCCATTCTTTTAAATATCCTCTCTAGGATACAGACGTTGGCAGCACTCAGGAGGTGATCCAGAGGAATCATGGGAATCTATGTCATACGATTTGAAGGTGCAGACATTGAAGACAGCACAGCAGATGTTGGAGTGTTGGAAGATAAAGTTCTTCAGGACCTTAGCAGTAAACCCTATGAAAAAACATGTTGCTGGGACTGAAATATGGACTAAACTTGAACTCCTGTAATCAGGTACACATTTGGAGTACTGCAGAAGTTATTTCTGGAGCCAGTTCCTGTTCCTGGATTAAGGTTTGATTGGTTACCTTTATATGCCAATTAGAAAATGACAGTAGTTTAATATTTCTGTAATTTTGTAATTTGGTTGTAACTGTAATTGTTGCTCTTGTTTAACAAATACACTTGATAATTTCTGACATCTTGTCTTTTGTGATTCATTGCAAAATAATCACACAAAAAATGCTTTGTTGAAGGGAGTAACTTTAACTTGAAATCATTTAGTTAAAGTAACTAGAACCAATTGGATGGAACCACTGTCCATAATTTAAATGAGTTGTCTGAAACAAACTTCCTTATGTTGATAAAGTGAAACATATTTGGCCAGTTTTTAATAAACCAAAACATGTTCACTAAACTTAACCGGTTTAAGTTACAGGGAAGTAAATAAATTGAGTTGGTTGGACATTACTATTTCACATAAATTCTTCCTCATTCAGCTGTGTTGTCACAACACAAAGAGTTTGCATAGATTCAAAAAATTCCATTCATGTTCATCAAAAACAATTTGGTTGTGTGGAACCACTGTCCATAATTGAATTAAGTAGGTTTAAAGAATCATTTTTTTTCACCAGCTGGTGAATTAGATTAATGCATTTATTTTAGTTCAGATAGCTCTATTTCAAAGATGAATTTATTTAAATGGTTTTTGCCAGCAAGCAAGGGTGGCATTAACAGTTAATATGCCTATATTGTTTGGCTACTTGGCAGTTTTACTGGCAGTGTTATTGATTACCTTTGATAACTTGTTTTATGTCAAGAATCACTTAAAGGAGAAGTTCACTTCCAGGACAAAAATTTACAGATAATTTACTCACCTTCTTGTGATCCAAGATGTTTATGTCTTTTTTTCTTCAGTTGTAAAGAAATTATGGTTTTTAAGGAAAACATTTCAGGATTTCTCTCCATATATTGGACTTCTATGGTGCCTGTGAGTTTGAACTTCCAAAATGCAGTTTAAATGCAGCTTCAAAGGGCTCTAAACAATCCCAGATTAATGATAACTTGACATTTTAAGTTCTGTGAAGGCATTTACTTTAAATAATTTGATTTAATTATGCTCAGCATATAACTAAATAATATAAAATTAATATTAATATTAATTTAAAAAATTTTACATTAAAGGGGTCATGAACTGAGAAACCAAAATTCTCTTGATCTTTTGACATATAAGAGGTCATCATAAAAACATTCTGTAAGTTTTGGAACTCAAAATGTTCTTGGTTATATTAAAGCCAGTCTGTCAAAATGGTAGGTTGTGAAATCCGCCACTTTATGATGTAATAGTGCGGCTAAACACCGCCTCCGGAGCAGAAGATCAACGCCTGCTTCTACCAAAGGGACTTTGCTTCTATCGCTGCTGTTTAGCCCACATGTAGTGTAAATAATGATAGAGGTCTACACAGAAACAAAACGATAAAGATGGCTCTAAAGACAACAAGATGCTGTGCAGTGCCAAGTTGTGGAAAAACAATCTTTGAACAGCTTTCCTTCTGATCCCAACATTAAGAAAAAGTGGATAAACTTCATTTTTCCACGTTTGTAAGAACTTGGCCCTTTGTTCACTTCATTTTACCGTGGATTTGTTTACAAACAAAGCACAATTCGATGGGGGATTCTCAGAAAGACTGAAACTAAAAGATGATGCTTTGGCGACTATATTGGATCCGACGGTGATGTCGCAACACACAAGTGTGAGTAACTGTTTTTATTACGTGGTGTCTACTGCTTTGTCTGTTAATACAGATTGTTTGACGTATCCACCTTATTTTTGCCGTAAGAGTGGGAGCGGTCGTTTGTAAATTTAATGTGTCTGGCTTCCGGTCTCATCTGCGTCCAGTTATGTTTATCTCTACAAAACTGCTAATTTTGCTGCTTGATATTGCAAATTGATGTGTCTTACCACATTATTTTAATGTATTATCTTAATTATGAACACAATAGTTTGTAGTGCAAACTGTTTTACCGTTTACGGCACTTCAATATTCTTCTCGTTATTTCTCTATGGCAGATTATGAACAGGAAGTCTAACACATTACCAGAAAACAGCTTACTTCCGCACTGAAAAATAAGGTGGATACTGAGTATTCATGCCTCCATCTTTGAAAGATGTAGGCTGTCAAACATACACAAGTTTTAGCCAATCAGAGCAGTGGGCGTTTACTTCCAAGTCTACAATCCGCCATGCATAATCAAACAGTGTTCTGATGAGGGGGGTCAAAACAGGACAGAAAATAGCCCATTACTTCTAAATTATGATGTTTTTGATGTACAAATCTTGGTAACATTTTAAGTGGACCTCAGAGAACAGTACAAAATAATAAAAAAAGGCAGTTCATGACCCCTTAAAGAAAATTCTTATTTTATGTTCTACAAATTCTATATTGTGTTCTATAAACATCCAGATTTTACAGTGATGAATTAAGCTAATTGAAGCAAATAAAACTATTGGCAAGTGCCCAAGCAATCTTTTTATCTAAATAACCATATACTTTATATTTCTGTTGCTCTGGGCAGCAAACCCTTAAGCACTAAATCCAGCACTTAAGAAGTCCATTTATTAAAGAGCCAGTCTACGTCTTCCTCTCAGCACTCAAATAATCTGTAGATGTTTAATTGACTGGCAGTACTTGATAAATCTGTCACATCACAATAGTCGAGTTACCAATAACAATGACAGATCAGAGTCAACTTGTACAAGAACTGCATCTATGATACAGGACATCAGTAAACAACAAATCAGTCAACACATTTTAGCAACAGATTGTTGTTACAGCATCCTGTATTCATGATTGCTGACACATGAGTAAGAAAACAACTGCCCACAGTGAAACCGGATACTGAAACAACAAGCCTGGAAGGTCAGGATGAAAGGAAAATTTCAGAAAAAAAAAAAAAAAACACTGAAAATGTGCTCGCCCTCAGGCCATCCAAGATGCAGATGAGTTTATGTCTTAATTTTAAGATTTAATTTTAAGATTTGGAGAAATTTGATATTACTTGCTCAACAGTGGATCCTCTTAATGGAACTTAAAACCATAACTTCTGGCTAAAATAAAAGTCCATAATCCATAGTAACAATTCACCCATTGAAAAAGTTTGGAACTGTTTTGGACTCGTAAACAGTGCTATATCTGACTTTGAAAGATGACTATTTTACTGGAGAAAGCAATATTATGGATAGAGGTCTTGATGGATTTATTTTGTACAAACACAGGATTTCACATTGCAACACATTGCTGGACTGATGGGCTGGATTCACGTGGATTACTTCTGAATTACTGTAATGCTTTTATCAATTTGGACTCTCATTCTGACGGCACCCATTCACTGCAGAAATTCCATTGGTGAGCAAGTAATGTAATGCTAATTTTTCCAAATCTGTTCCGACGAAGAAACAAACTGATCTACATTTTGGATAGCCTGAGGGTGAGTACATTTCCAGCAATTTTTCATTATTCAGCGAACTATTCCTTGAAGAGACGGGGAATGAATAAAACATGACCGAGTTAGAATGTGAAAGCAGATACTCCACTGATTGTACGTTAAGCGTTCTGCAGGACAAGAAGACAGTAAATCCATGTGCACTGCAACGGTTTCTTTCACTCGCTCTCTCATGCAAACACACTGTTATTCGCAACGTGATGTTCGGTTCATCATATAAAATTTATTTCATGACGATATCAATGCAAATATAGCACTACAGTGATTTCCAAGGTACACCGTATCTTACCATACCAATATATTATGGCACTCATAATATGGCCACCATTTATGTAGACACGCAAAGCCGACAGTTTCTGTAAACTAGTTTACCCAATAATACTTAAGTTACCCTTTTCATCTTAATAAATTGCCACTAGATGATTATTTAGTATATCTGAAGTACAAACTGGGCACAATTTATATAGACTGGGACGCAGCCCAACCTTGAACTGAATGATTAAGGGAATCCGTCAAGAACTCCCAGCATGCATTGCACCAGCCCTCCTCTACTGTGGTCCTCCATACTGTTTGATAAAGACTGTGTTTCAAATGGTGCAGTGAAACCCTGGTGTCGTGGTGACGACATGTCAAACCCTTGGCAACATCACTGCAGCGTTGCCACATCACATTTACAGTAGTGTTGCCAGGGTGAGAACTGTACAGGTTGGTGGTGCTAACTATTCGGAAAAATAACAACAACTTTGAAATACAACCACAACAACAACTGAGAAACATTCAATTGCCAACAGTTACAAAAGGTTCCACTCCTCAAAACTCCATCGCGTGATTTAAAAAAAATAAATAAATAAAATAAAAAAATCAAAGATCACTCAAAAGAATGAAGAAGAGAAATCAAACAACAGCAGTGAGGGATATGTAAGCAATATTAGAAATGCAATATAGCAGCAGAAGTACTTCAAAAATATCCAACTGATATTCCAACGAGCTGGGTGGAGTGTGTCGGTGAGGGTGTGAATGTGATCAGACTTAAGTTGCTTAAAGGGACTTGCATGACATTAGCCGGAAAAACATTGGTTGGTAGATTGGTGTGTGTGTGTGTGTGTGTGTGTGTGTGTGTGTGTGTGTGTCTGAGACTGTGCCTTTAGTAGAGAGGGCTCGCATTTTAGCGGTCCATTCAGTACAGTGTAGACAGGTAGCCACAGATAAAACTACTAAATTTCTTTATAAAACAATTAAACACCTTGTACTTTTATACATTATATGCTACAATATATTTATTGATTACAAGTATGAAAGTGGAAATAATTGCTACATAATCAATACAGTTGTACATATTTATTTTACAGATTTTAACACCTTTGTGTTTTTTTTTCTTCTCGTTTAATCTAAATGTCATGTGGTTTGCTTTCTTTTGTGCGGAAAGTTCCAGCATCGGTCTGAGGAGCGCCGCTGTGTGTTAATTTCTCCCAGCAAAGCGCTGCGAGTGTGTGCGTTTCTGTATATGCATGTGCGCATGAGCGTTGGACCATGTGAAGAGGTGGAGTTTGCTCCAAAACTGATTTTTCATTAAAGGGAACTCCAGGAATTAAGACTTACATGGTTTAATATAACATAAATGATGTCTTTTATTGAAATACGTAGCAGAAAACCCATGAAAGATTTGCGTTATTTAAAAAAATCCACATTGTTTTATACATATTTTGGACTATGGAGGCACCATTATTTCAATGATGTGAAATGGCTCCACACAGTGGCGCTAACTGTTGCTATTTTTACCGCAACAAAACTCGTTAAACAAAACACTGGTACAAAGCCACACTGTGCGGCTTTTGTTTGTATTCTTCAGTTAAAGGGCAACAAGAGAAGTGATGTAAGTCTTCTGGGAAGATGCCTGTGGATGAATAGAACTTCATGAAGACCTGTGTCTTTGTTCTCTTTACTTTAGCCCTGATGCCTTTAAGGATT
Organism: Cirrhinus mrigala; assembly: GCA_036247105.1. Lineage (NCBI taxonomy): Eukaryota > Metazoa > Chordata > Actinopteri > Cypriniformes > Cyprinidae > Cirrhinus > Cirrhinus mrigala. The sequence continues at coordinate 23,727,749 of CM070011.1, read as the reverse complement.
TTAGTCGACCACAGCTACTGAAAGAGCTTACAAACGGCAGAGACAAGAAACGCGAGATGCCATCCTGGCAGGATGTAAATATGCAGATGCTTGTCATGACGCACTAAAGGAGTTTCTCAGCGCGGATTTCACCGGATATCTGGGACATTTAGACTCCTTGTTGGGAAAATCAATGGTATGACATTTGGTTTAAGCCTACATTTACATCCATTGCCCCCGTAAGCTATTTCAGTAGCTGTGGTCATTGTATCAGTATTTTATTTTCAGAGTTGTGTTTTCTGAATCGTGTTGTGGTAAAAATACCAGTAAAAATACCAGTAGCTCACCGAGCACAGCCATTTCGCGTCATAATGGTGCCCCCCATAGTCCAAAATATGTATAAAACGATGTGGATTTTTTTAAATAACAGAAACCTTTAATAGGTTTTCTACTACATATTTCAGTAAGAGATATAATTTGTTATATTAAGCCATACACTGGACTGCTCAATCTGACTGTAGTATGATAAGACCGACAAAGAGTATATATATGTTATTATATTTCATTTAAAACTCAATTGCAACCCCAATTGACCCATCACAGGGAGTTTGATAGACATCTGACCAATCGTAATGCCGAATCAGACATTTTGTCTGACAAAAATGGTGTTTTGAGTCATACCGCGGTTGAAACAACATACCTTCTGATGTTTATGCTGCGTTCACGCCATATTGTAATTACCGTAATTTCGAGATGACAACATTCCATTCTACTCGGAGCTGTTCACGTCCTCAGACGTCCTCGGAATTATGCTTTTCTATGGCAACACTATCAACACCTACACAGCCTACGTTGGTCAGGTGATACAGCGGTCATGTGGTACAAGTCGTAGCTCTCAGAAGACTCCCAGCTCACAAGTTGTAATTACGAGTTCTACGAGGACGTGAACGCTTTTTACAGGTTGGAATCTCGTAATTACGGGAATTCCGACATGGCGTGAATGCACCTTTATTTACTAGTAAACAGGAAGAGATGATCGATTCACGTGCCGCTCGAACTGAGGCACTACAGCGATCTGTCACGACACATTAAAGAGCCACAAAACGGTATTTATTATTTGAATTACTTTTGAGTGGCTGAGAGGTCTGTTTATTACCTAAAGTAACCTGCTCTGTCTTGTCTGTCGACGCGTTGTCAGTTTCCTCTTCGCTCCGCCATGTATTTTTCACTGCGTAACAGCATCACGTGTAGCGTTTAAGGAAAGGGGTCGGGTCTTTGCGAAAGGTTCATTGATTGACACAAGAATATGCTGCCAAAAAGACAGAAAAATACAGTTAGACGTTAGCTCTGGATATGCTCAGATACAGATTAAATGTAAACAGATGCGTAAATATGGTGGTCCGACGGTTTTAGGTGAACACAATGACACCTCGTGTTAACGCAGCCCATGCATTGGTCCTCAATCTATTTCCTATTTTGTAATGAAGCTCATCCTGTGATCTTACTATTACTGTTTTCATCAAGTGAATGTTACACTATTGATTTGTCCTTGTGAAATAATGCAATGCGCATCTGTCTTTTTTCACCATCGTGATTTTATACTGGACTGGGCCTAATGATCAGTCTCCTGCTTTAACAAATATTGCTACAAAAGTCACGTAACTTCTGCTGAACAGCTTTTCTTCTGCTCCCAAAATACGCAGACACACGTGTCACCACACTCAGCAAATTGGCACTCAATCAATAGGCAGTAATTAGACTTCAAATGAATCTCCTCTACAAACTACGACAGTACCACACAGCCCTTCATCATCGTTTCCTGTGTCTGAATGTGTAAGACTTTTTTTTTTTTTAGTGTATACATGTTGAATTTTGTGTTTTATTGACTCGTTCCCCTGTACTCCTCACCATTTTTTTCTCTGTATGTCTGGATTTCCTTTTATCTCTGTTCTGCTTCCAGCCTCACGCGTCTCCGATGCAAAGATACATCTTACATAGTTCACAATGACACCACACACACTCTCACACACACACACATACACACATTCTGACACTCTTCTGGAATGTAAAAAACATCAGTCTAGTGGGTGCCCAGGAAACAGCAGCATAACTGAGTAAATCTGGTCAGTAAAAACACACAAGCCCAAAGTCACAGACAGTTTATGATATGAAGAAAAGCTCCACTATGATCTTTCAGCGTCTCTTCGTTCTTTACACATCAAGTTTGGATCATTTCTTCATTCCTTGGAGGAAAAAGCATGTCTATTCTCCTCACTAGTGGTTTATATTCAGAGTTCGAATGTCATGGTGCTCCAAAGGTTTCCAGTGTGTTTCAAAAAGGTTGTAAACTCAGCAGCACAGGTTGTATTTGCAGCAGGTGAGAGAGTTCAGACTCGGGTGGCTCTCCAGTGTGTGTGTGTTTCGTCTGCTGCATGTGTATGGCACATAAACACCGTGTGGAACACATTTTCTCCTGCTTCTACAGAGAGATTTATTCTAAATCATGCTATTCACTTTGTCTTTCCAGTCTTATTTTAATCTCTTCACTCAAAGGCCACTTCTCTCATTTCCCCCAAGATTCCCATTTTGTCTTTTCACACGCAAAAGAGAAAAAAAGAAGAAAAGATTGTTACTCCATCTGTCTCTCTCAGTCATTTCTTTCTTACTCCCTAACCTCTGTTTGCTCTCTCTGCCTCGGTCAGATGGCCGTGTCCCACACCACGGCCTGTGGCCTCTGGCAGGGCGGCGTTCCAGTTTTGCGGGGCTCCGGCGTTTTCCTCCAGCTGGGTAAAATAGGCATACTGTCCTGCTTACATAAGCTCTTATCCGGTCGGCGATGAGCCTTAATCTCCTTACACAGACAGCGCTTTCTCTCGATCACCTCCAGGAGTTTGCCGTCACGTTGAGTCGGGGCTGTGGAGGTGCCCGCTGTGCCCGTGCCGAGGGGAGCCTGGGCCTGCGCGGCGAGCTGAGCCAGCTGCTGGAACTGGAGCTGGACCTGCTGCTGGTGCTGGTACTGCTGCTGTCGGCTCAGAGACGGACTGCAGGGAGCCTGAACCTGTGAGAGAGCATGGAACTACAGACAGAGAAAAAGAAAGAAAAATTGTAGAAATGAGTTATATGAAATACAGCAGTCATGTGATTGTTGACTTTGGAACAAGGTACAAAGGGTTGGCTGGTTAGCATGTTCCTGCATGGTTAGCCTCTTCCGGGAGATGCTGTAACTACACCATCTGGCTGCAAAAAGAGAGAGGTGCATTGAGGGCGATCAGTGCTATTTTAGTATTATTTATATACTTTGACAGTATTTATTAAAGGGATAGCTCACCCAAAAATGAAAATTCTGTCATTAGTTACTCACCCTAATGTCGTTCCAAACCCGTAAGACCTTCGAAATTTTTGAAATGCAAATTAAGATATTTTTGATGAAATCCAAGAGCTTTCTGACCCTGCATAGACATCAACACAACTGCTACGTTCAAGGCTCAGAAAGGTAGTGAGGACAAAGTTAAAATAGCCCACGAGACATCAGCGGTTCAACTTTAATTTTATGAATCTACAAAAATACTTTTTGTGCACAAAGAAAACAAAAATAACAACTTTATTCAACAATTTCTTCTCTTTCCTGTCAGTTTTTAATCCAGGGACTACATTTATTGCCCTTGAATGTGGTACTTGCATTGCTGCAAGGTCAGAAAGCTCTCAGATTTCATCAAAAATATATACATTTTTTGTTTGAAGATGAACGAAGGTCTGACGGGTTTAGAATGGGGTGAGTAATTGATGACAGAATTTTCATTTTTGGGTGAACTATCCCTTAAATACATTTTTAGGGGTTCAAGCTAATTGTTAGAATGGTCACAGATCAGCGATCTGCATGCAGACCAAACCGTAAGTCGTAGAGACTTGAAACTTGAAGGGATGGTAGTACTTACACCGCCTACAACTCTCGGCCTAAACGGCCTGACAGGGGCACTGCAAAAGCAATCAAAAGTATAAACTCTTAACACCTAAACCGTCACTGAAATGCGAAATTTTCAGGTATTTCGCATTTTTTGAAAAACCTACTTTTGCAAACTAGTCCTAGGTTTTTCGCCCGACTGGAACCAAACCAGTGCAGAAAGATTCTCTGGAGAGTGAATATCTATAATAATAAAAAAGTAAAATTTTCGACTCTCCATCGCAAAGGGGCACTAAAATGTGCAAAAGAGCAGGGCCACTTTTAGTAAAATGCCTGTAACTCCTGATTGGAATGAGACATCTCCGCCAAACTCGGAACACTTATGTAAGACCTCAACTGTAGGTCACATGAACAAAAATTGTGGAGCTTGGCCACTTGGTGGTGCTATAAGGGGAAAAAACATACAAAATTGCTATGACTGTACAACCATTCGTCCTATCAACATGAAAATCACAGTGCACGATCTTGGTCCAAAGTGCCATGAAGGTCTACAAGGACATTCGCATATCTCAAAAAACATGGCTGCCATTGGCTGACGAAGTTTGAGCACCCATTAGGCAAGGCTAACAGATGGTGAATTGGAACCAAACTAGGTGGGCCTGTTCAAAATTTGAAAGTAATCAGCCACTGGGGGGTGATATCGCATTTTTCAAGGGTGTAAATGATTGTACATCGCGTGGTTTTCCGCACATATGTGTGATATTCATATCATACGAAAGAACTTTCAGAATTTTCAGACAACTTTGTTTTTAGAACCACTGCTGCCAATCAAATTATCTACAAATTCTCTACTGCTGTCAGTACAAATCTCTGGACTCTCCAGGCCAATAATTTTTTTAAAAAGGTTGAAATTTACCCTTTGGGAAGCCATAACATGGCCGTTTAGAAAAGGGGCCAGTCCAAACGTACCCAAAATCCTATAAAGCCTAAAGGAAAACTCAAAACTTCACAAAACCTGCTGAGCACATGAGACAGGTGATTCTAAACAAGCATGCAAAGTTTTAGGGGGATCAGCCCACAGCTGGCACTATTACAGTCATAACCATTAAAAAACATATTTCTATGGTAAATCACCTGGTTTTATCAAAAATGCTTTTTAAACAATTGATTTAGGTGGTTACAAGCTTACTAAATAATGTCATTTTTCATATGTGCTTAAATGCCTTAAAGCGCTTAAACCCCGGTAATCACTGCTTAAAGCTATATTATTAGTTTCATTTTTATATTTTTTTTAAATTTTATTAAAATTATTTTGTTATGTGCTTTTGTTATTTATTATTTTATTATTTTGTTTTAAATATTTATATTTATTTTGTTTTTAAGTTTTAGTTATTTTAGTGTTTTAACCTTTTTCTTTAGTTGCCAAGGCAACATTTGATATTAAAATGATTTAGTATTTAATATTAACATTTAATATTATAATATGACATTTCACATACATACATTTAATTTTCCAATATTCATTATATTTCCAATATTTTTTAAAAATATTTTCTAATGATTTTTAAAGAACACAAAATGTGTTTTTTTTTTAATCACAAATTTAATTTTTACCATTATCAAATACCACCAATGAAAGTTAGTTTCTTGTTCCGCTGCCTGATGCATCTTTTTGTCAATTTTTGCCAAGTTTCTAGGTTAAAAAACAAACAAAAAAACAAAGAAAGATGCCAGGGGTACTTGGTGGGGCAAGTACTGCTGACATTCCACCCAACTTATAAAGAAAATTAAGTCAATATGGATAGTCCGATAAGGGTTTGCTCAGAGCAGCCACTGTTTAATTAATTCCTTCCCAAAATTAACTTTTGCCACAATGATGGATGAATTGAGAGCAGGCCAAATATGCTTTTTTTTTTTTTTTTTTTTTACTTGCCTTAAAAGTGGTTTTTTTTTTTTTGTATTAAATGTAAGTACTGAAAATCTTAATTCTAATTCTAATTCAGAATAATATTATCTCGGAGTATTCCACATATGTGGAGATCCTAGAAAAAAAAAATAGTTACCGTAATTGTTTTTACAATTAAAATGGATTAAAAAACACAAGTCTGTTACATCAGCAATCACTCATGTCAGACTATAGTTCTTACAATTCATGTTAAACCACTAACGAAGTTACCAGCCGATTTATAATGGACTTTTTCCACTTCAAATGATTTTTTGTTTTGTTTTTTTATTCTGGGTGTGTGCTTTATGCTATATCAAAGAACGCCACCAGATAGCGGCATAGCGCCAACTCGCAGCATCTATCCCATCCCCCTGCTCTGAGAGGGAAGGTCATATCAGCTCACAGAGTCAATCTCTGTGCTACACACACACACACACACACACAGACTGCGTCAGCATGAACTTTTGCCAAGAGACAACAGCACACCAGGGGAAAAGAACAGAGGCTTCTGTACGGCAGCTAACATCCAACAAGATTGAAAATGAAAGATCTTTCGTGCATGTGTTGCCAGTTCCACTCCAGCCTGTCTATAACACAACCCACACGCCACTAGAGCTATACGAAGTAGAACATCCCTGTCTGTTAACGCGCAAAACGCGACCTGCTTCGCATGTTTGCAGCCTCTCCTTGTTACTTTTCGCACATTCAACATACTAAACTCCCAAAATTTCTCTTTAACAAACCACTGACAGCGACAGTCAGACGACAGAATCAAAGCCTGTCACCGACCGACACGGAGAGACACCGGCAGCGCCACTAGGTTTGAGTTTGATCATTCAGTTTGTCTGCCTGCCACAGACTGACAAAAAACACTCTTTCTTACTGCTGCACCTGTTTTCTCCGCCCATGTGCTGCATCTGTCCCCTCTCTTTCATTATGTCGCCTCTTTTTTCTATTCTATGCTGCATTTTTCTCCCTTTCTCTCTCTCTCCGTCTGTCTTTCCCTCTGCTGCATTTCTGTGCCTCCCTCCCGCTCTGTATTCATCCCCCTTTTTCTCTGCACTCATTGACCCTGCAGCGGAGTGCAGTGCAGCTACAGACGTGTTTGGGTGGGGATGCTGGTGACTCAATGGGCTCCGCGATTTACCTAATGACTGTCTGGAACAGCAGCCACAGGGGCACAAAACGGAATGAAATTAGTTACAGATCACCTGCCGTAGCTGTCAAGCTTGGTGTCAATTACACTTACGCATGTTAACCAGTTGAATTGAATTTAATTAATTACTGCAGTATCTACACCGACTGGAGCTGAACAAGCCTGTGCGATTTCAAAGCATTTCCTGAATACTTTGAACTGAAAAGCGCAATATTCTAATGTACTCTTGTCTGGGGTTTTCTCAGAGTGTCAGGCTGGTGTACGAGGTGAATTAAAGGTCATTGGAACAGCATTCATAGTACTCTAAGTAGGATTAGACGGAAAATGTGCATTTGTTTTCCATTTTGGAATGGCGTTAAAGAGTACATCAAAAAAATGAAAATTACTGCATGATTTACACACCCCCAAGCCACTCTAGATGTATATGACATTCTTCTTTCAGATGAATACGATCGTTATATTAAAAAATGTCCTGGCTCTTCCAAGCTTTATAATGGCAGTGAATGGAGTTTAAAGGAGAAGTCCACTTCAAGAACAACAATTTACAGATAATGTATTCACCCCCCTTGTCATCCAAGATGTTCATGTCTTTCTTTCTTCAGTCGTAAAGAAATTGTGTTTTTTGAAGAAAACATTTCAGGATTTTTCTCCATATAATGGACTGATATGGTGCTCCGAGTCTGAACTTCCAAAAGGCAGTTTAAATGTGGCTTCAAAGGATCCCAAATGCGGTTGTAAACGATCCCAGCCAAGGAAGAAAGGTTTTATCTAGCGAAACAATAGTTTTTTTTAAATTGAAAAAATACAATTTAAATACTTTTTAATCTCAAACGCTTGTCTTATCCTGCTCTCCCTGAACTCTGAGTATTCTGGCTGAAGACAGTTAGGGTATGTCAAAAAGCTCAGATCGTATTTTCTCCCTCAACTCTCCCTCAACACTCAAAGTGAACATGCAAAGAAGATCAAACACCTTTAACAAAAACGGTAAAACAGTGATATAGGGCAATTTTGAAGTTGAGGGAGAAAATTCAATCAGAGTTTTTCGACATACCCTAACTGTCTTGAGCCAGAATATGGTTCCGCGTTCATTACTGCATTCGCCTACATCCTACGTCATCCGCTGAAACACCACTCTCTCGTGAACGTGTGTATGACAGTGGAAGCTAGAGATTACGGTTTATGGAGTTTTAAATATGGATATTTTGCTTACAAAAGCACATCAATTCACTTCAGAAGCCCTTTATTAACTCCCTGAAGTCATATGGCATACTTTTTTTGATAGAAGGATGCACTTTTGCTGGGACTTCAGAATCTTAAACCCCATTCACTGGCATTGTAAAGCTTGGGAGAGCCAGGACATTTTTTTAAATATTACTCTGACTGTATTCGTCTGAAAGAAGAAAGTCATATACACCTAGGATGGTTTGAAGGCGAGTAAATCATGGGACAATTTTCATTTTTGGGTGAAATTTGCCTTTGTAATCTTTAATCATGAGCATTGACGTCTCCTCTCCTCATATCGACACCTATTCTCTGATGACGTCTGCACCGGCACAAGTGTGGGACAATAATTTATCCCCTCCAGCAACCTGTCACTCACATAAGACTCACACTCACAGCAATTAGCAAACGACAACAATTCCTGATGGACAAAGTGAAGTCTGTCCTAATTTTTTTTATTTTATTTTTTTTTAAATTTGAGAAGCCTTTCACTTGGGTAACCACTTTGATGAAAACAGAGATGAAAATATGCTTGTTACTTCCATTTAATGCCAACTTTAATACTGGCTAATGTTAATTTTCTACATTTCATACAAATTAAGGCTGTCAAATCGATCGGTGAAAACTTTTGAATTTGAAGATCAGGGTAAATTTAACTTATTTTGTCTTCTGGGAAACATGTAAGTATCTTCTGTAGGCAAAATTTAGACAAAACAAGAAAATTGTGCAACAAATCTACAATCTGTTCAAAAGTTTACACCCCTGGCTCTTAATGCATTATTTTTTTCCTTCTGAAGCAGCAGTGAGCAGTGTATTCATATTTATATGATTTCTATTATATATACATATATTTTACATATATTTCTTAAATATACATGTGTATGCATGTATATTTCTGTATAAATATAAATATACATAGCACACACACACACATATATTATGTAAACACAAACTTTTGGATGTGATTAATCATGATTAATCTATTTGACATTTTAAACAATATAAGTTAACATTAGTTAAAGGGTGGTCCCCCCCCAAAATTCTGAAAAGTCTGTAAAAAAGAGGCCATTTCGAAAAATATCTCAGAGTTTTTTGTCCCTACAATGACTTTCATTGTTTAATCAAAACTAGTTTAAACATTCTTGAAAATACCTTCTTTGGTGTACCACAGAAAAAGGGCTGCAGGTCTAAAGTCATTTCATAAGGTCAAATCCTAATGTGATCACTGTTTTACCTGGATGAGTGTGTGTTTAAACAGAGCTGAGGAAACAATAACACTGCAGGTGCATAATAACTCTCTAAGTGTGTGTTTATGTGAATTCAGTGACAGCTTTAGTGGTGCTGGCATGTGTTACCTGGTTGAGTGCTTCTCTGGATGGCAAGCTGCTCTGCCTATGAACGTCACCACCCACTTGTCTCACTCCTGATGTGGAGGAAGACCTGCCAAGGCGACCCAACTCTATAAAAGATCACAGACACACAGCCAAGTTATTGTTTTGGAAAACTAAATCACAAGAAATCAAATTTTTGTCAAATGTAAAATGATGGAAATAGCATGTCACACAGCCTAAAGCAAACAAGTTCATATTGCTATCCTGGAGAACAGCAAGCAGAAATAATATGGTTAAAATGTATACAACAGCAATCAGAACTAAGGAGGATATCACAAAAAAAGGAATTGTGCCTGCTGATAGCATTGTTGATTTATAGGAATTATGCAAATAAGTCAATAGAGCAAACAGACAGAAATTAAATGCTGGTAAAATTTGCATGGTGCAGTTGTGGAGGATGGGATCCAGTACAACACAATGTTTGACCTGCATGCGGTGACTGCGCAGCATCATGCCACCCCTGCAATCCAGCCAGCTAAGTCTTTAAAAAGCAGAAATGGGTTCCATCGAGATTCATAACACTTTTCACCTTCATTTGATCATCATTTGATGGATTACTGCTGCCTTGATGAATAGAAGCAGCAGACAAACTGTTTCTACAGATATTAATGAAATTCAACCTGTTTTCCACCCTACTTTCCACTAATAGCGCAACATTAATTGCGCCAGGCAAATAGCGCTGACATCTGTGAATGTGTTGCATTCTATAATGAGCCTCATTTGCATTGAAAGCAGGTGTGTTTGCATTGTAAAAAATGACACTGACTTTATTCAAATGTGCACTGCACAATGTAATGCATATAGTGCTTGGTTAAGTTGGACTGCGGGTGGTATGTGAACAAAATGCATGATGTGTGCTGCAATACTGCAGTCAAAGAGGCTTAAGTACTTAGTAACTTCCCTCCTGAATATATCATAGCATGAAATTATCATTTCTGAAATGTCCAGAAATTTATAGACAGATCTTGTAGCTAGTTAGCTAGGATAACATATGTTTGGCTATTTCTAGCTAACATTGTGTGCTGCTTAACTAATTATGCTACATGATCTTTGTGATTTTTGTTTCATAGGATAAAGACTTTTTTCCCCATATTTTCAATTGCATTATAGCTATCCGAACATTCTGTCGTGAAATTTGATGCTTTCTAAATAAATCAGTGCACACAGATCCCAGCAGAGTAAATTAACATCAACTTACAGCTCTTAAAGGGATAGTTCACCCAAAAATGCTGCGTTGACAGCAATGCAACTACCACGTTCAAGGCCCAAAAAGGTAGTAAGGACATTGATAAATAGTCGATGTGACATCAATGGCTCAACCTTAATGTTATGAAGCTATGAGAATAATTTTTGTGCGGAAAGAAAACAAAAATAATGTCATGGTGCTGTCGTGAACGCGTGTAGAAACTGTTAAATTAAGTACTTATTTTTGTTTTCCTTGTGCACAAGAAGTATTCTCGTAGCTTCATAACATTATGGTGGAACCACTGATCCCACATGGACTTTTTTTTTTGGCATTTTTGTACTTTTCTTTTATGATAGGACTGTTGAGATATGACAGGTAGCGAATGGAAGAGAGAGAAGGAGACGTGACTGGGAAAGGTCCATGAGGTGGGATTCGAACTCGGGCCATCTGAAGCACTACTGTGCCATATGTCGGCGCACCGACCACGTGGATTATTTTAACGATGTACTTACAACCTTTCTGGGCCTTTGAACGTGGTAGTTGCATTGCTGTCTATGTAGGGTCAGAAAGCTCTCAGATTTCATAAAAAGTATCGGAATTTGTGTTCCAAAGATGAACGAAGGTTTTACGGTTTGGAACAACATGAGAGAGTGTAATGGCAGAAATTTCATTTTAGGTGAACTATCCCTTTAAATAACTGCCCTTTTTAATTAGTTGTTTAGGAACTTAAGTCTACAAACATTTTATCTCTAACCTAAACACGCTCTATCTATATCCAGAGTTTTAACTACTGAGGTCATGGCAGAAAGCCTGTGCTAATGTAATTTAAATTAAATCTCACCTCCATTGCGGCACGCTGGGAAGGTTTGGCAGGGTAAGGGCAGTCCCGCTCGTATTAGTCCTCTCAACCCTGGTGGTCCATCCGCCCCAGCCAAGCTCTCGCTGTGTCTCCCTGTTGCCCGCACAGGTATTCCAGAGTGTCCGCCACTCCGCATGGCTGCTAGGTCATCCCGCTCTCTCCTCAATAGAGCATCTGCACTCCCATTCCATGCACCTCCATCTTCCTCTACAGAGCATTAGAGAGAAAAACAAAATTAAACATCTACGATAGCACCATTCCCTCAATAATCCTCCCTTACACTAATTTCACCATCCCTACAACCATTACTCACTCTCAGTGTCTCGGCTTCCATGACTAAATGATAATTTTCGGTGCATGGGCCAGTAAACCTGTTCTTCTGTGAGCCCTAAGGCAGCTGCACTCTCCCAGGGAATGAACCCGGCCTTGGCCTGCAATGCCTGGGCTGCGGATCCAGTTTTAGTGGGGTCTGTGTGCAAGGATGGCAACTGTGAGCCTCCACGCAGGCTATCGTAGGCGGGTGGGCGACGGAAGCCAACCGAGGGGTAGGTCCAGAGCAGGGGGCTGTCGGAGGGGGGAGGTTTGTAAGCGGGAAGGCCATGAGACAAGTGCGGGGTGTGCGACCGGTGCATGTGAGAGCGAGACGGAGGGCGCTGTGCGGAAGAAGAAGAGGTGGAAGGTGGCGTGGCTGCTGTGGACGATGATGGTTGACTCGGGGTTGGCGTGGTGCTCGTGCCGGTTTGAGAAGTGTGTGTATATGTGCTTGAGGCAGAGGTATCAGAATGACTGGAGGATGGCGTGCTCAGGTCTCGTTCTCGTTCACGATCCCTTTCTCGATCCCTTTCCCTCTCAGATTTCTCAGACTTGAGTAAGAAGCTGACAGACTTGCCCTCTTTAGGCTGTGTTTGCGTCTGGGTGGAGGACTGTCCTGACCCTTTGCTCGATGATGAGGACTCTTTCTCAGGCTTGCGGTAGTGGTGATAGTGGGAAGGCCTGTGGTGAGGATGGTGGTGATGATGGTGGTGAGAATATGGAGAGGAGGACTTCGACGATGGAGGAAGAGGAGTGGAATGACTGCGGGCTCTGAGTCCTGGTGCCGGCCCCAGCTGTCCGTCCCTCCTATCCTTCTCCCGTTCCTTCTCAACTCCAGAGGACTCTTTGGAAGTGCTGGTGGAGCTCGTGCTGGAGGAGGTGCTAGTAGATGCTGGCAGACTGGAGGCCGACTGCACGCTGATCTTGGCCGAGCTGGTCTTGTGTTGAGCCCCTACCCCACTGGAGGCAGCAGCCGGCTGGGGAAACGCCAGGAGCGGAGGCTTGTGCTGGAGCAAGTTGGGGAAGGGTGCTGGGATCTTACTGGAGCTGGGCTCATGCTCAGGCTTGGACCCTGGCAGCAGGAAGGGTGTGGGAGCACGGGGAGGGTGTGGTGAGGAGGAGAGGGCCTGAGGTACGGGAGTGGAGGATGCAGAAGAGCAGGATGAAGGCAGAGGAGAGGAGTGAGAGATGGAGACAGCTGCTTTAGGCTTGGAGGAAGAACAAGCTGGAGAAGAGGACGAGGGGCGTGGGAGCGAGGAAGAGGTGGAGGATGAGGAGGATGAGATGATGGATGAGTGGTACGCTTTTGAGGACTTGATACGCTCGTGTTTGAGTGGCAAGCGGCGGTGGGCTTCTCGAGCCGCGTCGTCTGGTAGAGGGTACTTCATCTCTTCGTAAATGGCCTCTCCTTGGTCTGAGTCGGAATCAGGCGTGGTGGCGGAGGGTGTGAGCGGGTGAGGAGTAGGGGCACTGTGAGTCTCTCGCGTAAAAACCTGGCCCACCATTTCAATGTAAACCGGCTCATCATCTCCCCCCTCACCCCGTGGAGAGGGTTCAGAGCTCTGGAAGGGAAGAGGTGTGGTTGGGGGTGGGACCCGAGGGGGCGGGGGGTCAAAGGAGAGCTGTGTGCTTGGACTCCGCTTGGGCTTCAAGGGAGGAACCTTTCGTCCTGACATTTCACCTGAATCAGATTTCTTCATTGCTGTTTAACAAATAAAAGCAGACAAAGGGTGAAAAAATAGTGACATAAGACAAAGAGAGAGTTTTACAGAGACCACAGGTCAAGTATATACATCTTTCTAGTTCCATTCAATCAAAATTGACACTTTTTACTTTATTAAAGGGATAGTTCATCCAAAAATGAAGCCATCCTAGGTGTATATGACTTTAAAAACATGCCTACATCCTACGTCATCCTCTGAAACGTCACTTTCTTCCATCTGTTAGCAGAAGCTAGAGATTACAGTTTTAAATGTGTGTATTTTTCTTACACAAATGCATCAATTCACTTCAGAAGTTATTAACTCACTGAAACCGTGTAGATCACTTTTTATGATGGATGGATGTACTTTATTGGACTTAAAAATCTTGACCACCATTCACTGCCATTATAAAGCTTGGAGGAGCCAGGAGATTTGTTGGAAAGAAGAAAGTCATATACACCAAGGATGGCTTGAGAGTGAGTAAACCATGGGGTTATTTTCATTTTTGGGTAATCTATCCCTTTAACACATGTTCCCGGTCCTATGATTTAACTAAAAACTAAACTAAAAAATCTTCTTTTTACTCTTTTATCACAATATAACTTTGCTTCACCTCTGAAAGAACTTTTCAGTTGACATCATGTTTCTTACAATTTATAACCTCTTTTTTTTCTATCCCACTTTTCACAGCTGAATCAATGAATGAAAATCAAGACCCACCCTACATTAATTTTTGCTGAATATGACAGCTCATTCTGAAATAAATCTAAAAATAAATTTTAAGCAAATGGCTTGCAAATCATTCGGCATGCATAACACTAATCTGGCTGTTATTTCTGTAAGTTTTAGACATTAATACAAATTGTTATGAAGGCTGGGGGAAATGTGTTAATTTCTGTGATCAATGTGGACAATTTTTCACCCACACACTGCATCTGTTTTTAAAGAAATATTGTAAAAATATAGCATTTAATATACTGAGATGCTAATGTTTGCAACCTACATTTCTTTAACCGCACTGAATTAAGTATTCAGTCCAAAGCAATTATTAAATCACAAATAACTGCGATTTCTCACTGTGTCCAAAAAAGCAAGGTCTTAATTGCTCTTTGCTACTAGGGTAAACAACACTATGCCATTATGTGTGGCTTTTTACACCTTTTCTTTTTTCATAATGTAGCAAAATAATACTGATACACAACAGAAGCTGCTTTCATAGATTTCATCTTTTGAATAAAATAATTTCCTGAGCTGGAAAATAACATTCATTAAGTACTGTAATCATCCTTCAAAATAAAGGCCCAAATTGCACTGTACAGAGAATAATTAGAGCTATCTTTGATTTTAGATCAATTACATAACAGTTCATACAAAAATATATGAATGACTAACAAATTTACTGCCAGAGAACAATGAATGGCTGAATAGTCATGAATCATAAGTGCTTATACTTAAGAACTAGACATTGGAGTTTGAGTTCAAGATTCGTGGTAGCAAATATTTTAAAATCATTTGGTTTGACGCAGTGAGTATAAAGCAAACATCATACTGTTGACTCTTTGCCTGACTTTTACTGTGTTCCATGTTCTATCAGTGGTACCATCTTTTTCAGAACTAAACTTAGAAACAAGTAAACTGTGATTAGTCATGTTACATGTGAGTCAGACGGCCCCTTATCTATATCCAAAGCATCAGAAATACACAAGTTTATGAGACCTACCTCCATGCAAGAATTATCCCAGGTCAAGAATCATTTTTTAAAATGGATTTACATCACTAATTTTACCATGGGCACACAACTGATTTTGATGAGACAAAAACTGTGCATGTCACAAAGTCTTCTCATGTTGTAAGAGTTGCGCTCACTTACCATTCCGCTTCTCTGGGTGTTTGGGTGGGTGATTGGGAGGTGGAGGTGGCGGAGTGTCAGGTGGTGCGTGAACCCCTCGGGAAGGATGCTCCTGCTGAGGTGTGGAGCTGAGACGAGTATTGGGGTGGCGTTTAGGCTTGGCTGGAGGACAGCGGGAGGGATTTGACTGGTTTTGGGGGTCTGAGTCTGGATAATATCCGTTCTCCATCTCCTCTCCCTCACCAGTGCCCACAGCATGGCAGGATTGAGAGCGTGGGGCCATGGCGGCCGCACAAGAGTGAGGCGAAAGGTCCTGGGACGCCGGCATCGTCATAAATCCCATTCGGAAATGACGTCGAAATGACGCCAGATCCCGAACTTTCCCAACCGTCGCAGAGGAGGCATCTTTATAATTGGAGCTATGGGAGATGGGAAGATCAGAGAATGAGAGATGGAATCATAAATTGAGGAGAAAGGAATGATTTCTCTGTAGAGAGATTCTTTATCAGATTAGAATAATAAATTTGTTTCTCATTGTGCTGTAGGCCTCCCACATTCTCCTCTTTTCTCTGGCTCTTTCCTCAATTCTACTGATAAAGGCTCTATTAATAGCTCACAGTCAATTTCATTTTTGTCTCTACAGCCCCCGTTGTACACTCTCCTCTGCTCATTTCCGGAGTTTAAACATCCCTCCTACTGCACAGTCACAGAGACCAGTACCTACACACATAAAACACACACATCTCTCAGTTATGATGAGGACTTTCTATTGACTTGACTTAATGATTTTTGTCTTTTAACCCTAAACCAAACCCTCATAGACAATTTCAATAAAGTTCTGTTATTTAGTATGTTTATTAAAGGGATAGTTCAACCAAAAATGAAAATTCTGTCATTAATTACTCACTCTCATGTGATTCCAAACCCGTAAGACCTTTGTTTATCTTCAGAACACAAGTTACAATATTTTTGATGAAAATACAAGAGAGTTCTGATCCTGCGTAGACAGCAACGCAACTGACACATTACTACCACCAGAAAGGTAGTAAGGTCTAGGGCTGCCCCCTAACAGTTAGTCGATGAGGAGACTAATTTTATTAGTCGCTTAGTCGCAGAAAAAAAATCCACAGGAACTGGCAAAGTCCGCATGACGGACAGATCATTAACGGCAGGACATCCAAACACTCACCTCTCATTCATCGACTTCAAAAACTGCTTTTCATCTGAAAGATGAACTTTACACGGCCGCTCAATCTAATGTTAACCTAGAAAAATGTGTGCTCTTTAAGTGTCTGTGCGGAGTGTGGAAGCTGAACAGCAGCGCCCTTACTGCATGACAGATGGAGGCACCAATGCAGTTACTTGCTCTTAAAATACTAATTTTGCTCATACAGATAATAGTTATACATCTCTTGAAACTGTAAAGACTCTACATTTATTTGTGTACACCCAGAATGACAACGAAATGATGCGCTTTTGTAAAATAATTAAAACAAACAGGATACACTTTCTGTCGTCTAGATCTCTGTGAATTGAGCGCGAAACTTTGAAACTCCCTGTATACTTGTCTCACAGACATGAAAAATATATCTATGGAGAGTGAAATGTCTACTTTTAAATGAACCAATTCAAATAGAAAACACAGGTACTGCGGAGACGACGAGTCATTGTCTTCATCTCTTAAGCCGAAAACAAAGAAAACGCTAATTTTTCAATAAATTAATAGAATGTTAATGCAGTCTCCTTGATGTAGATGTAATGTAATTTTTTTTTTCTTTGCACACTAAAAGTTTTCTCGTAGCTACATAAAATTACGGTTGAACCACTGACTATTTTATCGATGTCCTTACTACTTTTCTGAACATAGTAGTTGCGTTGCTGTCTATGCAGGGTCAGAAAGCTCTTGAATTTCATCAAAAATGACAAAATTTGTGTCCTACGGCTCTGGAACAACATGAGGTTGAGTAATTATTGACTGAATTTTCATTTTTGGGTGAACTATTCCTTTAATCTTTGTTGTGGCTCCCACAATGTAGATAATTTCAGGTTTTACTATTCTGTGGGGACATTTGGTTCTCACAATCTAAGCAAAACCAGACCACACACACACAAGTTCAGGATGAATGATGAGAGAGGAGGCGGTTCATGCCAGCCTGCGAGAGACCCAACAGCCTCCTTCACCCTCCCATCCTTCTCTTCTTCTCTATTGTCCTTAGCTCCCATTCTTTCTTCTTATTCTTTTGCTGTTTCATTTTCATCTTCTCCATCTTCAATTCTCGGCATGAAATGAAAATCTGTTTTCTAAATGCAAGTCATAGATATTATTATGAACATCCATGTATATCCATATTGACCTTGTAACATTTAATCAAAATGTCATAAATGGACCTTTTGAAGATATGGCAGGCTTCTCTCTGGTGATGTATGTTGGATCACTTAGTCCTCTTAAACCACCCCTGCAAGCAAACATTAATCTGCCTTCTTTTCTTGAGTGTTATGGCCACATCTCAAAATCCAATCAACAACCAATGGATAGAATCAAGTATCTACCCAACATTTTCTCTTTTGCAATAATCTCTTACATTGGGATATACATCAAAATGCGGAAGAAGTATTTTATCATGACTTTAAATCAGGAATTCTTAGGGATGATTGATGCAAAAATGGTTGACCTATTCCTTTAATATTTTCTCATGGCATGTTTGCAAACATTGTTTAATCAGCTGATCTTTTGCTCTCTTGCTTTCTCTCTCTTCCCCCACACAAAAAAGACTTTGTCCGCAGGCCGTGTTTCTCTCTCTTTATCCCTTCTCTGCATCTTTTTTTATTCTTCTGATTCTACTAGCATGCTCTCCCCGTTTCCAAGGCAACTAGCCTGTCATTTGTTTATTGTTTGCTGATTTTTTTTCTTTAAACACACAAACTCAGAGCACACACTGGCATATGTGCGTGCATGTGCGCAAACACACACACACAAGCTAATTCAGGTGTGGCAAAGCAGCATATTGTGGGTGGTAAATAGTGGGCTGCCATCAGTACAAACACACTCATACACAATTAAAGGGAAATGATTCACCAAAGCTGTTTTCTGATGATGGAGTGAGTTAGAGAAATATTTAGAGATGTTTTTCCATTTAACAGAACCACTATACGGACACTGATATTACAAAGATTTTCCTTTTTTAATAGCTCATGTGACTTAATGGAGTTCTCAGTGTTGTTTCATTTAAGTATCAAGTGTTTCCTAGATGTTCTTCTAATATTTCTTGGAAGGAATAAAAATAGACAGAAATGAGACAATGTAATACAGTACAGTAAAAACATCGAGCGATATAAACAATGTGTATACCATTAAAACACAAATACTTCAAAGACCAAAGAAAATGAGAAATGTTTGAGTTAATATTGGAACAAAAAAAGCAAGCAAGCAAACAAAAAAAAAAAACATTCCACTGCTGTCTAGAAGAAACAATTATAGCTATTATTAGATCTCAACTGTGATTTTTTTCTTCCTCTGAGCATAACTGTCGTATTAAAATTTCCTGAACTTCTTCCTGTCAACTTTTAAGATGTGTAAACATTGTCTAGAGACCACTGTGTCCCCCTCCTCTGACCTCTATGAAGGTTGATGTGCACAAGGTCCAGATGGAAGCGACTCATCAATACACGGTTCTGCAGTGTGTGTGAGTGTTCATGTGTGTGTGAGTCTCTGTTGTCAGGCAGAAGGCAGAGAAGATGCTGAGCTAGTAGAGTGTGACACACACTAACAGAAAAGAACAGCACCACAGGATATGATGCGCAGGCAGGGCACACAGCGTATGAGCTGGCCATGGAGATCTCACAGTACAGCTGTCGCCCAGGTATTATTTGGACAAAAAGATCAGATGAGTCTGAACGTCCTATCATAAAATCCATCAAGGACATGCAGTTTTAGCTGCACACACCATAGTAAAATATTCAGAGTAAACCACTGGAATTAATTATTGTGTCATTGTGTGATGTTTATTTTAGGATGTTTTCTACACCAGATCAGTGTCTTAACTACATTTCTGTCAGTTCTTCCCCTGATGATGGTACTCTACTGTTCAAAGGTTTGGGGACAGTCAGATTTTTAAATGCTTTTAAAGAAGTCTCTTATCTTCACCACAACTGTCTTTATTAGATCAAAATTACAGTACAAACAGTAATATTGTGAGATGTTAATACAATTTAAAGTTTTTTTTTTTATTTTAATATATATAGGGTTCATAAAGATACTGTAAAATGAAATATAAGGACTTTCAAGGACTTTTCAAGCACTACTTTTTCATTTTTGAGGACTTTAACCCTTTAACTGTCACCCCCTATCATGAAAATAAACTATCCAAAGTAAAATTTTTATAATTCATGAACGAAAATATTTTGTAATATGATTTTGATGTACAATTTCCACGGTAATGCAATGTCTGAATTTAAAATGGTTTTTAAAGGTTAAAATTTAAGATTTTACGTTTTCAGGTGATATATAATTTCTTAAGATTTCTATTGCGTGATAGGGAAAAAGGAAACAAAGAAAATATTTTTGTGACAAAGGTCAAAACTGTTTTGATGTAGATTTCTGAGTTGCACTCTTGTCATAAATTAATCTATTGCTTTTTCTACATAATTTGTAACACAAAAGAGTGATAAAATATCTATTTAGGAGCCTTCCCAATGATATATAGTTTGTCATGATCAGATTAGGATTTATTTGTAATGTGGTAAACTTCCCACAGAGGGGACGGTGACAATTAAAGGGTTAATCAGAGATCTCACTTATCAAACATTGTCTTCTCTTTTAAATTAAAACCATGGTATATTTTCGTAAGGAATTTGTAACTGTACTGCTTTAATGGTTTGATGTTTTCTACTGTTTACTAAAAAAATATTTGTAAAAATCATGAAACCACAAATGAATCGCGATACGTGCTCTGAAGTCCCGAACTGAATCAAATGGAACGTGAACCCGCTCTGAGGTTCCGATGTAAAGCAAAAGATTTGCGAACCTGCACCAAAGTCCTGATCTAAATAAAATGATTTGCAATCTGCACTCCAAAGTCCCGTTTCAAAACCAAATGATTCATGATGAGCGATGTGAAGTCCCGATTTGAATCAAATGATTCGTATATATATATAATTTATTCTTGTGATGGGAAAACAGAATTTTCAGCAGCTACTGTATTACTATAGTATTGTATTACTGTATTACTATACTGCAGTGTCACATTATCCATCAGAAATCATTCTAATATGCTGATTTGAAGCTTTTCTTGTTGTTATCAATGTTGAAAACATTTGCACTGCTTAATATTTTACTATATATATATATATATATATATATATATATATATATATATATATATATAGTATTAAAGAGATGGTTCACTCAAAAATGAAAATTATTCAGACAAATATAGTCAAGAGAGAGATTTTGAAGTCTAATAAAGTCAATCCATCCATCATTCTGCTATCCCTACATCATCTGCTGGAATGCCACTTTCTTGAGGATGAATGTACAACAGTTAGCGGAAGCTAGAGATTACGGTTTATAAAGTTTCAAACGTATATTTTTCCTTATATAAACACATCGCCTCACTTTAGAGGGCCTTTATTAACCCCTCTGGGCCGTGTGGAGCACTTTTTATGATGGATGGATGCACTTTAATGGACATCAAAATCTCAACACCCATTCAGTGCTATTATAAAGCTTGGAAGAGCCAGGACATTTTTTAATATAACTCAGATTGTATTTGTCTGAAAGAAGAAAGTCATATACACCTAGGATGGCTTGAGGGTGGGTAAATCATGGGGATATTTTTTAATTTTTTGGTTCACTATCCCTTTCATTTTTGTATATTAATTTATAACCTACTTACCTAAAACATTTAAATGGTAGTGTATACTAAAGTTTTATGTTAATCAATGCAGAAAATCAATGCGATGTTTTGTAACCCAAAATGTTTTGGAAAGAAAATCTGTGCCTGAAAGCAAAATGAGAGGGAACAGACTGTGAGTCATATGAGGTTTGCTCTCATAGCTGAGGTTGTTCGGATTCATTTGACACGATGCTTCACATGACAGAATAAAAGCTCAAAGGTATGGGGAACTGAAGCAATTCATGTCTGCTCTATTTCTGTTGTTTTGCTTTAGGCTGCACAACATGTGGCTCTTACACTGCTTTATCTGAGTCTTGAGTGTAAGGCACATTAGTGTGCAGAATCAGTTTACTAACATGCTAAGTGAATCACTTGATTCATCCATTCATTTGTTGGCACTCGAGATTGACAGCAAAATGCGGGAAAAGAGAGAGGGGAACAGGGAGAGATGGATAAATGAATGAGAATCATCTGCATTCAGCAGCAGAGAGGAGGAGGATGGAGGGATTGAGTGGGAGGACG
The DNA here is from genome assembly GCA_036247105.1 of Cirrhinus mrigala. NCBI lineage: Eukaryota > Metazoa > Chordata > Actinopteri > Cypriniformes > Cyprinidae > Cirrhinus > Cirrhinus mrigala. Next base: position 23,705,831 of record CM070011.1, on the reverse strand, counting down.
AGAGAGGAAGTGGACAGATCCTCCAGACAGAGAGCGAGCATGCGTGGGTGACCTCTTGTGTATCTCTTTACGTCTGTGAAGGGGAAAGAAAGAGGTGGAAGGAGCGAGATAACTGCTTAAAGATACTGTGTATAAAAGCACATTTGTTGTGACAGCACATGTATGTCCGCATGTGTGAGTAGTTTATACAAAGGCGGCTAAAAGCGGACATGTTTGTCTGAGCTCAGGATGTGTTGTGGGTTCTGCGTGTGTCATGAATGTAGAACACAGAGCGGATGAAAAGCGCTTTGATGTCCATTTGCACAGGTGTCAGAGACAATCATCTAAATGCATTCTCCTCTTCATCCAGAAACACAGAGACGGAGAGAGAGAGAGAGAGAGAGAGAGAGAGAGAGAGAGAGAGAGAGAGTAATGCAAAGAGGCATAAAGGTTGCAATCAATCCTGTCCAGCTGAGAGGAATTACAGAAGGAAAAAGCACTCAAAAAAAGCTGAATATGTAAACAAAGCATTGCAGAATATGCTAATATACAGGCTTACATAAGTAACTTGAGATGTCTTAAAGGAAGAAATGTGGATTTAAGATAAGGAATTAGAGTGAAACATGAGACTACAGACATACACACATTTTTATACCATTTTCTTTTTTACAAATGAGGACATTGCCAAAAGGAGATTTTGTCAGATTTAGCTGGCTTTTGGTACAAATTTGTCCCCAGAATAATGTTAAGTAGGGACACAGAATACATACAAAACAAAAAAAGATTTTTCTTTGGGAAACATGATGTTGATGCCATATCAGTTATATATTAGATATTAGATATTTTAAGTTTCTGGAATCGGATGATGTTGATTTTCGACCAATATTAAGAGATTTTAAGTTATCGGTATTGGATAATAATTTTATTATTACCTATACCATTTTATTTATTTATTTTATTTTTCTTGCTCACTTCCTCTAATTTTACAATTTTAATTACCTTTGTGATCATCCAAAATGTGATCATTTAAATTACAAAAACTAATAATTGAATAATTCTATTAAATCTAATCTTAATTGAATCTCAAAAGTAATATACATTTTTATATATTTTGATGCCTAAATTCAATTGTAGCATTGCAAGTCTTTTGTTAGTGTTTTATTTTAATTTATTAAAACAAAATAGTATAGAAAGCCATTTGGTTATTGGCCATAAGATGAAAGTGATTTCTAATAATGACAGTCAAATTGTATATATTTTAAAAGAAAATAAAAAAGTAACATATTTATAACTGAAGTTAATAACCAGAATAAAAAAAAAAAAAAAAAAAAAAAAACATATACTAAAATTTTAGCACAAAAATAAAAATAAAAATCTATTTGAGATATATTTTGTGCTAACTATACTACAAATGCATTTACATATTTATGTGCTTAATAAAAATAACAGGTTTTTTTTTTTTAATACCTTTTTAGTACTTTTGGTATACTAAACTTAAAATCTGCTATATTGGAATAACTTATGTTATGCTTAATGCACTTTAATTGTGCAGAAGTAGCGCTAAAGTCCAACTAAAACTATACTTAAGTATATTTGATTGTACTAAAGTGGAACTATTGCAAGTGTACTTAAGGTACACTTTAAATATCTTGCATTTACAGACTGATATTATACAGAGATCATACAATCCTCATTAATAGTGATATTAAAACACATTTCAGGCATAATATTAAGAATTGTGCATTGTGCAATAAAGAAATACTCCAAATATAATTTTATATCCGTAAGTATTAAGTGATTTGTCAGTAATATGTTAAAGGGGTCATCGGATGCCCATTTTCCATTTCCATTTCCATTTTTCCATTTTGATATGATTCTTTAGGGTCTTAATGAAAAGTCTATAATATACTTTGGTTTAAAATTCTCAATGGTAGTGTAAAAAAACACCTTTTTTACCTTTCCAAAATGAGCTCTGCAAAAATCATCTCATTCTGGTCGAGGCTGCTTTAAATGCAAATGAGCTCTGCTCGCCCCGCCCCTCTCTTCTCTCTGTGGATTGACGAGCATGTTTACTTTAGCCGCATTTAGCCGCTAAACTTGCTAACTAGCACATTATTAGGAAAGGTGATCGCAAAGATTCTTAAAAAAAACCCTTATACTCACTTCTGCTGTAAGTGAAGCTGGATCAGTATGAAATAAATGTAGTTTAAATAAATTATGGCATAGTTTTTTTGTTGTTTTTTTGTACTAGGGAAATTACAAATAAAAACATGAATAAATTGACATGGATAATTGTATGTATTTGTACGATAATTAGACAAAGATGTCTGTTTTCAAAAGCTCCAGCTGTTTTTGACTACACTTCATGTCGGCTGATCTACTGGGACACCAGAGAGGAAGATTGTGTAGGAATATATCCTGCTCTCTCTCTCTCTCTCTCTCTCCAGTCTTTCTGAGTCTCAGGCGGAAAGATGATTTGGATGCTTTGCATAAAATATGAAAGACAAATGTCTCTGTTTCAGAGTTAAGACTACTCTTAATCGTGTCATATTCATCTATCTCGCCTCCTCTCTCTCTTCCCCTGTATAATCTTTTTCATTCTACTGTTCTCCTACAGTTTCACCTTTTTCTCACCTTCCCTATAGAGTTAGGATTTTACTAATCTTCCCCTTGCTCCTTCTTTCCTTTCCCTTTCATTTAAGCTCTGGAAGGCATCTCTGTAACCCCTTCTATCCTTCGCTTTCCTCACATATTTCTTAATTCTCCTACAGCAGGCTCACAAATTTCTTTCTTTCTTTTACCTTTTCTTGCCCTCCTGATCTCTGTGTCTCCAGTCCAGTCGACTTTTGCGGTACAAAAGGTTCATGTCGCCACGGGGATGCTCCTCCTCACAGCCAATAACAGCGCAGTGCAGCCACTGGCCCCGCCTCTCTATGTCACGCAGGAAATTCTCCACCGCCACATCCTGGGCGGAGCCAGAGCTCATGGTATAGAGGACCAATTAGGAGCAGGGGGAGGGATTTTGAAGTTTTCCCCCGTCCCAGTTACCTGTAAAAGAGTGAAATGCAAGTATTTGGTTAGTAGTTTGCATTTTCAATAGTATGCAAATTCATTCCATTCTTTCTGATAACATAAAATCCCAACCGTCCAAACGGAACTGAAACAATTAACACAGCACAGACGCTTCATGAAAGCGCTTTACTCAGCGTTCTCCACACTTATACTCTGCATTCCCTAGTACTGTTCATGTTGTTCTTTTTTAATGTGAAAAATGGATGAGAGTTTGGACTAAGTGCCCATAATAGGCTTTAATGCGCAAGTCCCTTCTCCCCCTTGGACATAACCAAAATTAAAAAAAAAAAAAATCATCTTAGATTCACAGAGATAGAGGTAAGCAGCTGTTTATATTCCCGTATGATCATGATAAGTGAGATTACTAGCACATTTCCATAAAAAATTCATTAAGATCTTCACTTTTATGCTCTATACAAGGTTCAGAGGTCCCACAGTTTTTGACTAAATTTATAGGACTTTCCAATGACCTTTTTAGTGGTATGTGATTACTAGAACAAACTAATTAAAATGTAAAAAATGATTGCATTTGTTATTAATACTATTGCAAATACAGCAAAATACAGCAAATACAGTAATATTGTGAAATATTTTTACTATTTTTACTAACGTTTTTAATCAGTAAATCAGAACATTAGAATGATTTCTGAAGGATCATGTGACTGGAGTAATGATGCAAAAAAAATCGGCTTTGAAATCACAGGAATAAATTACATTATAAAATATATTAAAATAGAAAACATTTATTTTAATATTTTTAATAGTAAAAATATTTCCAATTTGTACTTTTTTGTACTTTTATTTAATTTTTTTGCTGTACTTTGGATCAAATAAATCCAGGCTTGGTGAGCAGAAGAGACTTCTTTAAACATATCAAAAATCTTTTGACTGGTAGTGTGTATCACAATATATGATTATTTGAATTTCTCATTGTATTGTTTTTAGTTTTTTTTTTTTCAAGAAACCTGCAACCCACCAGCTGGGAAACACTGTGTCATATTCTCTTATTATCTTAAAATACTTCTCACACTTTTGCCTTCAGATCTGTCTTGCACATTTACACATCACACATGTGATATAAAAGGAGGGAAAACTTTAAGCCGTGACCTGAAATCATCACTGCACTTTAATTTTCATCTTCCTCACAGTGGCCTGGAAAGGGCATGTGCCATCTCTCTCTCTCTCTTTTTGAGAGGAAGATCTGAGTAAGTATGAGTGGCTCAGTGGGCCGCAGGCCCCCGGGCTGCCCCGGCTGTGCCTGTGTAAATCTGCAGTCTGTAATGCAGCCTGTCACATGTAGTACACAGGCATTCTGGCAAGAGAGAGAACAAGCTAGCAAGAGAAGAAGAGAGAGAGAGCGAGCGCGTTCGAGCTGCTTGTTGTGGGGCAGATATTGTACAGAGTGCTCAGAGTTTGAGCGCCGGGTAGTACGAGAGAGAGCTCTGATTGGCTAAAAAGGATACAGCTGTCAACTGCTGTGCTTTTCCAGTGTTTTTCCAGCACAGAGAGAAAGAGAAAGCACGGGAGAGGGAGAGAGAGAGATAGGGACTGAGAGAGAGAGAGAGAGAGAGAGAGAGAGAGAGAGAGAGAGAGAGAGAGAGAGAGAGAGAAAGAGAGAGAGCAATGACGAGAAGAAGGTGAGTGGGTTAGCTGAGTATGTTGCTGAATGTGCAGATACGTGTACGTCGAGTGCATCAGCAGTATTGCTATGTAACAGGAATATAGCTGGACTTCACACAAATTCAGTGTCCTATAGACAACAAACACATTTAATACACACACAAACATATCCCATAATGATTCATGCGCATTCAGGCACCCATTTATGCAGTCATGCATCACTAACCAGTTCGTAAAGTCACGCACAACCAAAGGTAGTTTATTTGGATCACACATGTAGTTTTACTTCCAGTCTTTGCCCAACTCAAGGAAGAGCTGTGAATGAAAAATGAATGAATTTATATAATTACTCATTAAACCCATGCCTGCAAGTTAAACTTCATAGTAAACTGGGTCAGATCTTACAGTAGAGGGGAGCTAGAGATTAATATGGAGCAATACAGTGTCATAGATGTATACGATGTAAACTTTTTTTTTTATTTACGACAACTTTATCTGCATTACGTTGCCACTTTACCAACAGAGATACTGATACCTGACAGAGAAAACAGAAAAACTGATCAATGACCAAGTGAAGACACCACACTTACAGAAAAACATCCTGATGAAAGTATTAGCTGAACATATTCATATAATCTTGATACTAAAAATGGTTTATAGAGACAGACAGCTTATTTATCATTTATCAATCCTGCTACTTGAAGTTTGTAGTGATCCTAAAGCTGGTATAGGAGTGTTTAATTGGGACTAGAGCTAAACTTTGCTGGAAAATGGCTTTCAGAAGCAGGATTAGACAAACCCTTGACTTTTACATTTCTGTATGTGGCTTTAACTAAGCCACATCAGTATGAGGGTGCTTCAACAGAATGGTTATACCTGGCAAGATATACCAGGACAGCTCTCTTTTTTCAAGGGCTTAAAAAATTTAGGGTTACAGGATTATTTTCGAATCAACAAAACCAAACCAAACCAACCCAATCCAGCTTTGCTGCATGCTGATCATCAACTTTCTCTGTCAACTCAGGCTTTTATTCTATGAAGTGTGTGCACATGAAAGTGTGACATTAATAATGAACAGCCAATCACACTTGGTATATTGTGTTGGTTGATATGTAAATTAGATGTTGTTTCTGTGTTATTTAATTTGTGCATTGTTAGTAAATCACCTGCAGAAATTTAAAGAAAGTAAAAGTGGAATGTAGAAAGTAAAACTGACCCTAAGGGTCTAATAATTGTATTAATCATAAAAAATAATTCTAATAAATAGTCATCACTAAAACCCATATGATTCTATATTTAAAAATGTTTTACTAGTGGCCTTTAATATGGAACAAGAAAAACTGGGTGAGTGACTTTATTGTGTCAGAGATGTGTCACTTTGCTCAAAGTTTGTCCAAATTCTCTTAATCAGAATATAACCTGCCCCGAAGCAGGATAGCTATGGAGTGTAAATTACTATGGCGATAAACATCGCTAAAAGCCTAATCACTTTCATGGTGCCTAAAACCCAGAGTTGCTGCAAACTAAACTGAATAGGCCCCAGATGTCAACTTCACTGTGTTCTCTATAATCTGTGGGATGTAATACAAAGATGAGCAAATCTATCTGTGGGATTCTGTCAAGGAAGGAAAGAGTAGATACTTCCTCTAAAACAGGGATGGGCAACTTCGGTCCTGGAGGGCCACTGTCCTGCAGAGGTTAGCTCCAACCCTAATCAAACACACCTGCCTGTAGCTTTCTAGTGATCTTGAACAAAGCCACTAGAAGGCAAGCCTGCAACCCCCTGGTGAAAAAACCAGCATATGCTGGTAGGTATGTTTTGATGCTGGTTTAAGCTGGTCCTTAGCTGGTTTATGCTGGTCCTTAGTCACAGTGCTGGTCAAGGACCAGCATAAACCAGCAAAGGACCAGCATAAACCAGCATCAAAACATACCTACCAGCATATGCTGGTATGTTCACCAGGGCCATTAGCTAACAAAGCGTAACAGTTAATGGTAACGCTTCTGGTTATTAAACATGTTTTACACTAAACAATACCTTTCAATTGAACTATTTTTAGAGTTTACCACGAAGAGAAGTCATTGAGTTTTTGCGACAGGTGGGATTCAGCTTACGGCACTGCTCCTTCACTCCTATGGTATCTGTAAACGGCGACCGAGTGTCGCACAACTGTGACTGAAATTCAGTGACATCAAGGCTTTAATATGATTGGTTATTAAGGCACATCTGATCCAGCTTAGCCGTTATGCTTTCTCCAATAGTAAGTAATACAGACCCTCTCATCTCCTTATCCACCTTATTTTTCAACGCACACGGAAGTAAGCTGTTTTCTGGTAATGTGTTAGACTTCCTGTTCATAATCTGCCATAGAAAATAACGAGAAGAATATCGAAGTGCCGTAAGCGGTAAAACAGTTTGCACTACAAACTGTTGTGTTCATAATTAAGATAATACTTTAAAATAATATGGTAAGACATACCAATTTGCAATATCAATTTTGTACAGATAAACATAGCTGGATGTGGATGAGACCGGAAGCCAGACACATTCAATTTACAAATGGCCGCTCCCACTCCTATGGCAAAAAATAAGGTGGATAGTAAGACAATCTCTGTCTTGAAGAGCTTGATTAGCTTGTTCAGGTGTGCTTGATTAGGGTTGGAGCTAAACCAAAGCCATTCAAAAGCAAGCCTGCAACCATTAGACAAAAAAAGCTAACGCTTCCGGTATGGCAGTATGTGGGTAAGGAGACCAGAAGCTGTTTTTTAATTGGATTGGATGTCATTGGAGGAGAGACTTCATTACGCTAAATAAACAGCTTTTTTGGAGGAAACGGCTTATCGTTTAATGAATCGACAGCCTATCTACTAATCTTCAACATGCTTTACACTAAACAGTACTTTTGGTTTGAACTAAAAAAAAATGCTGGTTTATTCAGCTTACAGCACTTCTCATTTATTCCTATGGCATCGCACAGTGTCGCACAACTCTAAAATTAAGTGATGTCAAGGCTGTAATGTGATTGATTATTAAGGGACTTGTGATCCAAGTTCGCCATTACACTTTCTCCAATAGTAAGTAATACTAGACCCTCTCATCTCCTTATAGTAAGACAATCTCTGGCTAAACTCTGCAGGACAGTGACCAAGACTGAAGTTGCCCATCCCTGCTTTATGTCTCTACCTAACCTGAACTGCACCCTTTAATCAACACTTAATGTTCTCTGCTCAATATATAGCCGTTCTGCTGCCCACAAAACAACTTCATGTATTTTAAAGACTCCGTATTAACATTAGAGAGGAAATGTAAGACAACCAGGTACTAGTAGTAGTATTAACCATGGCCAGCTGGTACAACTAGGCATTTTGTCGCAGGTCTGGGATTGAGGGGGGCCTGGACTGAATCAAGGGGAATTAAAATCTCATTGTAAAAGACAACAACACGGAAACAAGAAATCAGCGAACTATAAATAAATAAACAAACAAATGAAAAAAGGACAAAATGATCAGTAACCATCACAGAAAAACATTTTCAAAAATGGCCTTTTACAAGTGCTATAAATGTATGTAGTAAAAAAAAGCACAGACAGCTTTAAGGTTTTCCTGTATTGCTCAAGGTTGCTGGGCATTAAACTTTAAGCATTTTTTCCCTACTTCTGTTCGAACATGTGGAACAGTCACCAGGGACAGAGCATATAAAGTGTAATGGTGTGTTTGATAGCCACAACCGGCAATAAAATGAAAGGCACTATGAAAAAGACCATCTAGCTTTTCTAAATGTTGTTCATGTATTGCATGTATCACCCTTTAATCACTTCCCTCATAGACCTCATACCGCACCTTTCTCCATACGGTATTTCTTCAGAATTTCTGTCACCACAAATCAGCAAAGACATGAATGAACAGTTTAATCTGTAATATATGCAATTTTCCACCTCCTCATCTTCCTCCATCCTCCCCCACACCCTTCTGCCTCCACACTCACTGCCGAAACAAACACAAAGGCAAAGTGAAACACTTGAAAGTGGCCATCATTTGCAACTCCACCTGCACTAACACTACCCACTGAACGGTCCAGTCATCCACCCCACAGATGACTGCCTCAGATGGGAACATATTCTACTTTTTCTGGAGGTCTTAAAACTGTCAATCACACACTTCTGATCTCCAGGCTGTAATATCTTGTTCTACCTGAACGCAATGTTCTCCCTGAATAATAGGAACGACCAAGTCAGCTGGGGAGGGTCATTCTGTTCACTCTAGACGCTAAGCACTTGAATAACGGATAACGGATAAGGGTCGATGCCTTCTTTTCTGCTTCCAAACCAGATCTCTGTCCTCCAGTGACAGTTTTTCTGCCCAAGTTTTATCCCAAGGTCCATCTATGTATCTGCAACCTCAGAATTTCAGCCAAAATTAAATCTATCACTAGCTGACTACATTAGCTGACTAACAATGAAAAATACTTCTAAAATGTATTAATCTTGGTTCATGTTAATCCCAACATTTACTTATACATTATTAAAATCTAAAGTTGTATCTGTTAATATTATTTAATGGATCTGAGCTAAAAAGAACTAACAATGAACTAGTATTTTTATTAACCAGTGTTAACACAGATGAGTAAGTACTGTAACAAATATATTGTATACTGTTAGTTAATATTATTTATGTATTAGCTTAACTAATGGAGCTATCATTCTATTAATTTTTTTTCAGCAACTTCAAAAAATGTTTAATCCATTTATCCATTTATCCATTCATCAATCCTTCCTTCCCTTTTTTTTTGGCAGGCATCATTTTCATCTGCTTGTCCCAGTACTTGTTGTTAACATGATTTCTGTGCTTTATTGTGCGTCCATTTATGTGGAAAGCATCTGCTATCATCAATCTAAATGCAAACAGATTACCAAACTCAAGACAAAGAAAATGTGACAGTTATGTCAATGGCTTTGATGTCCCCATTTTACATCCTACATTACAGCTCTCTTACATCTGAGTGTGAACTCTTGAACCAGAAATGTATGCCAAAGGCCTACCCAACACAGGGACTGTCATACATAATCATATCATGTATTGATCAGTGCGCATGTTCGTGTAACACACATGAGAGCTGTGGACAGGCTAGACAGGTTTATTTTAGCGTCTGAGATGCTTGAAAATTGGAATCAATGATGGCTCCCCTAGGCTATATAACCATGGTAAGACAGACAGATAATCAAGAGAGTTGTAGAATAGTGGATATTGTTTTACCTGATGGTATTACATGAACATACTCCCATCCAAGTTTTTCCTCACAAACCCAACACTAGGACTGATGCCATACTAAGCAGAGATCAATACTCTCCGCAACACGGAATAAGACACTATACAGAACACAGAACCTGAGAAAACACAGATACAGTTACTGTACTAAAGGCAGAGACTATAACAAACAAAGCATCTCAGATACAATTTCAAACTGTGCAGAAGGTGACAGAGTCTTATACTGTAACTAATACTAGATACTGATCACAAAAGCGTAATTCAGCATAAATACAGCACATACAGATTTTGGCATTATTAAAGACACATGTACTGATGTCTTCAAGCATATTTTTTTTTATAGCTGCATAAATAGTAAGACATGTTATTGATGCCAATCCCATCTGCATATACTACTTCATATCTCTGGCATGATTTGAGACGATCCAAAGAGCATCTTGTGCTTAAGTGGAGAAAAGACCGTCAGACCATCTGTCATGTGATCAAATTACTTATTTGATTAGTGACCTAGAGATACTGCAGTTGAAACTTGAAAGTTGAAACATTTCTTAATCATCTGTGATCCTGAACTACATTTTTGAATTGATTTATACACATGAAAGCTGAATGAATAAGCTTTACACTGATGTATGGTTTGTTAGGATAGGAAAATATTTGGCCGAGATACAGCTATTTGAAAATCTGGAATCTGAGGTTGAAAAAAATCTAAATACTGAGAAAATCGCCTTTAAAGTTGACCAAATGAAGTTCTTAGCAATGCATATTACTAATCAAAAAATTAAGTTTTGATATACATACGGCAGGAAATTTACAAAATATATTCTCGTAACATGATCTTTACTTAATATCATAATGAATTTTGGCATAAAAGAAAAATCGATAATTTTGACCTAACAATCAATAGTATTATGTATTTTTGGCTATTGATACAAATATACCAGTGCTACTTATGACTGGTTTTGTGCCCCAGGGTCACATTTAAGGTTATAATGTTTCTTAGCTTGTTTACATTCTTTCAAATGATAAAACTTGGGCACAAAAATTCACTATAACAATATATTGTGATGTAAGTAGAAATCTAAAAATAAATAAATAAACCATCCTATCAGTCAAATTCATATTTTTTCCCCTTTTTGTTCAATGAATCACACCATTGCACACATAAAGAACAATTACACTAAACAGAAGAGACTAAACATATGAGAATAACAACATATTTTACTCCAAATGAGTGTTTTAAATAAGTTCCTTCTGTGAACTGATTCGTATCACAGAATCACAGATTTTATAGTATTCTATACAGTGATAAATATTCTGTTGGTTAGCATTACCTTATAAATACACTTCCATATGAAAATATCTGAGATGTCTTGAATAACACACATAAACCATATACTGTCTTCTTGTTCCATCAGATAAAACATTTATTTCTGCATTTTACTCATCTACAGTGATTCTATTACTCCTATGAGTCTGAGCTTGTGGACTTTCTCTGCGAGTGCACCCTCCGGCGTTTAGTATGAATGAAACAAATATCCTGTGAAAGTTAGCTACAGCCGGAAGTAACGCTAAATCTCACCATAAACTAACAAGAGTTTAAATATGCTACCTATTCACATTCTGTTTAATTAAGGTCTACACCTACCCCAACCCTAAACCTACCCCGTACAATAATGCAAATTCAGTAATTACTGTTGTTCAGCATGATAAAAAGGACGCAATATTGATGTGCGCTAATGAAGGGAAAAGCTAACCTTTTTGAAGCTTCGAATCAGTTGAACCAATTGCTTCACAAAATGATTCACCATTTCGAAGCGCTCGAAATGCAACAAAAACTCACACAAAAATTACACAAATGTGACCCTTGACCACAAAACCAGTCATAGGTAGCACAGGTATATTTGTAGCAATAGCCAACAATGTATGAGTCAAAATGATCAATTTTTTTTATGCCAAAAAAATCATTAGGATATTAGGTAAAGATTGTGTTACATAAAGATATTTTGTAAATTTTCTACCGTAAATATATCAAAACTTAATTTTTCATTAGTAATATGCATTGCTAAGAACTTCACTTGGACAACTTTCAAGAAGATTTTCTCAATATTTTGATTTTCAGATTCCAGATTTTCAAATAGTTGTTCTTTATTTAGCTTTATTCAGATTTATAAATCTCAATTTCAAAAAATGGACCCTTATGACTGGTTTTGTGGTCCAGGGTCACAAATGTCTCATTAAAAATGTCTACAAATTGATGAAACTGATCCGTGATCAGGTAAAAACCATAAACACTGGTTCAGTGGTTCGCCTCAATGAACTCGCATGATCCATGAGGATGCAGAGATTGCCCTCCAACGGCAAACCGTTTTGAAACCAAATTGAAATTTTGAAATGTTTCAAAACAGTTATGACGTAATGAAGCCTCACTTACTGAAATCACCTTACGCATTTGATGTGCGCTCCGAACCACTGTTTCGAAACAACTGATTCACAAAAGTTTCTAAGCTTCACGAAGCAGTGCTTCGAAAGCGCCCATCACTAGTGTGTGCATGCCCAGTAAACCCTGGTGGCCAGAGCTGTATCCCATCTAGCACTCCATAATGGCACTGGATTATGATGTGTCATATTGTCCTATGTGTACTATCCATTTTTAAAATATCGCCAATACAGGTATATTGCACCCCTAATTCATTTGATTATTAATTATTTAAAGGGGTTGCCCATTTTCCAAGTTGATATGATTTGTTAGGGTCTTAATGAGAAGTCTAAAACATACTTTGGTTAAAACTGCTCAGTGGTACACTCTAAAAAATAAAGATCCTTCATGATGCCATAGAAGAACCTTTTTGTCTAAATGGTTCCATAAAGAACCTTTAACATCTGAAGAACCTTTCCGTTTCACAAAAGGTTCTTTGTGGCTAAAGAAGGTTCTTCAGATTATTTGCAAAGATGCATAAAAACCTGGATCACGAATTATTCGCATGAACATAGACACATTTATGTAGATCGTCAGGTGCATTTCCTTAAAGTCGAAAGTAATGTTAATCCTCTGCATCTTCAGCAGCTCAGATGTCGGGAGTAAATGACGACTGCTATGTTCATTATTACATCCGAAAACAGAACACCTCAATCGCTCAATCTGAGACATTCTTGTCTTCCCCTGCACCAGAGTCGACACAATGGCAGACAGTTCTCAGCTCAGTCAGGGCGGATCTAAGGTAAGACGTCCATGTCAATTAACTATCGTGGGAGCGGCCTTGGTCTGTGTGACGTCACACAGACAAGAAGCTGAGAATGGCTTGATTTGAAAAAGAAGATATTGATTATAAAGACTTAAAAAATACCACTGGGTGGATTTTTATCACAATAGGGTGGTTGTGTACACACACTGCCAACACACATTTGTTCAAACAATATGTAAAAGTGAGTTTTGCATCCGATAACCCCTTTAACTATCACGATTATGGTTAATACCGGTAAATCGTGACAACTCTATGCCTTTTCAATGTTGTTTCAGATTTTTAGACTCCACTGTATTGTATAGTGACTGCACATGGAGCCAATAAGACATACACCCGCACCTCATTTATGTATATAAATGTTTTCACACACATACTGAAGAACATAACATTCCTTCAGGCGTGCCTTTACAGGTGCAACAACCACTTAAGACATACACACTTGTTTATATAGATGTGTGGGTCATAAGGTCAGTTCACACAGATCATTAAAGCTCAGGGACAGATGGGATTTGCACACATCATACACACACAGAGCAATACATCCACTGCATAAATAATCACACCCACATGGCATAGGCAAAAACATACAACTGAATCTTCGCATGTGTAAATTTTTTGTATTTGCATAGATTTTGCAGCGCTTCCCAAAATCTGTGTGTGAAGTCACATAACCCGTCCCTCACTTATTGTCCTGTCCCTTTACACTGCACCTGGCTGTTGTCATGGTGACCGGCCAGCTGTCGCTTTGGCGACTGCTCTCCTGTCACTTCAGAACCACAGAGCTCTCTCGTGCCGAACGAGTGAATGAGAGAGACAGACCCACAGAGATGAATTAGACACAGAGACAGAGAAATGGGGAGAGTGGATAGAAAGGTGGAGAAAAAGAGGAAGGAGGGAGGAGACCACATTTGAGAGGTTGGGGAAGGTTAAAGAGTCTGGCAGGAGGTACTTAGAAAGACGAAAGGATGTGAAAGAGAGAGAAAGAGCAAGACAGACGAGAGCAGACAGACAGGAGGACAAGTGTGGAAAGATGAATGGAGGGGAATATGGAGACAATGAACGCAGGAGCAGGCATGTGTGTTGTAGGGATGGGGGAGGGATGTGAAACCATGTCTCTCACACCAGTCACTGTATGCGGTCTCCTAGCAACACTGTCTACTGCCGTCCACATCCCTCTCTGTCTGTCTCCATCTCTCGTCTTCTAGCTCAATGCTCACACTGTAGGATTCCTGTCTGCGTGTGTGTGTGTGTGATTGCATGTATGCATGCTCGCTTTGCTTTACTTTAGCAAACTCACTCACTCAATCTGTTAGGACTTCAGCCTTGCTTTTAAAACACACTCAGCAGCTCTATCAGATGGAACTGTCACGGGATGGAGTCGAAAGCTGGAAAAATGATAGAAGCAAGCTGGGACACATGCATGCTGGGAGTGCCACCCACAGGGAAATCAGCTGGTACATATACACCGCAGCACCTGTGTGCATATATTAGCAATGTGTGTTCAGTGCGAATACAGATAAACCCTATTCAGATGCTATTATCAAGACACAGAGTTCAATACTGCATTGTCTGAGACAACAAAATATAGACTTAAAGGGATAGTTCACTTAATAATGAACATTCAGTCATTTAGTCATCCTTTTGTCCAAATCTGTTTAAATTTCTTTCTACTGCACAACACAAAAGAATATATTTTGAGAAATGGCTCAGTGTCCATTACAATGACAATGATAACCAAAACTGTTACAAGAATTCTCTAAAATATTTTTTTTTTTGGAAGGCAAAAATGTGTGGAAAGACATAAGGGTAAGTGATGACAGAATTGGTCATTTTGGGGTGAACATTAGCTTTGAGATGTAATAGGGTCAAACGAAATATTGTGAATATGTGTGCATGATGGCCTTATCGGGTACATTGCTTCAACCAGAAATGGCCCCATGAAAGTCTAAGTTAAAATGTAGTGGGTTTAAAGGGATAGTTCACCCAAAAATGAAAATTCTGTCATTAATTACTCACCCTTATGTTGTTTCATACCCATAAGACCTTCAGTCATCTTCACAATACAAATTAAGATATTTTTGATGAAATCCAAAAGCTTTCTGACCCTGCATAGACAGCGACGCAACTGACATGGTCAAGCCCAGAAAGGTAGTGCGGACATCGTTTAAATAGTGGTTCAACCTTAATTTTATGAAGCTACGAGAATACTTTATTTGTGCGCAGTGAAAACAAAAATAATGACTTTACATCAATTTCTTCTCTTCCATGTCAGTCTTCAACGCGCTTTCATGAAAGTACCATGTGTGTGATGCTGCTGATGCAGGAGCCGGCATTTTGATGTTGAACCACTGATGTCACATGTACTATTTCAACGTCTACCTTTCTAAGCCTTGAACTTGTCAGTTGCTTTGCTGTCTATGCAGAGTCAGAAAGCGCTTGAATTTCTTCAAAAATAGGTTTTACGGTTTAAGGTTTTACGGGTTTGGAACGACACAGGGGTGAGTACTTAATGACAGAATTTTCATTTTTGGGTGAACTAACTGAAAGATTATGTGTAATTTTAGACAGATCCATTTACACTGTGACTGTTTCCCAGAACTGTCTCTGTAAAGGTGTGAACCAAATGGTCCATACATTTAGAATAACAAATTCTCCAGTGGGAGATCCTGACAGTATCTATTGTTTCTAGCCATTTGTCTTTAGGTATAAATTTCTGTCTTACAGAACTATGGGAGAAGCTATGCAGAAGCTATGGAAAACTTCAGAAGAAACTAGGAAGAAGCTTCGGACCCTTACACGGGTTAATATTTTTGAAGACAGACAAGCTAACATCACTGTTGAAGACCTGCTACACGGCTACCTACAATAAATACTTCTCCCCACAAGAACTCTGGGCAAGCGTACTTATTTTATGTATTAGAGAAATCTAAAACATTGGCGAGCCACCCAAACCACTGCTCAGCCAAATACAGCAAAATCTAGCATAACCCTTTAAATAATTATGAAAGGGAATCTGCTAGTTGAAATCTGATGATGAACAGCAGTCATCTGCTGCCCTAAATATGTAGGAAATTTTAATGTAAATGTAAAATTTCTCAAATCCATTATTCCAGGTTGTCATACAACAAACCATGCCGCTACAAGTTGTGGCTATTACTGATAAGTGGCTAAATGGGACTACTACAGGTTGTCAGGACATTAAATATTATCACAGCAAACAGAAAATCTGTGAATTTTTTCAGCTTTTACAACGTCATTCATTGTTTTGATGCTCACGCATTTGTAAACTATTCTATGTCAAACAATTTTAGTTTATTTTTTAATGATGCTGGCTTTATAACAGGGATCGGCAACCTATGGCATGGAGAGGGATAATCACTGGCACGCAAGCAATGGAGAAAACTGCATACCGACGTACATTTTGAGGTAATCATTCCTCATAATCATTCAGCTTGTTGGGAGCTATAAATACTATTAAAGTGTGAGAATTAACCTGCGCTAGTCTACAGAGGTGCGTGGCTCCGGCAAACCGCTTGCGCAACCAATGACAGTGTTGTGTGAACAACATTCACACACACATACAGATGTGTTCAGTAGGGTCACACTGTAAATCTTGTATTCAAAGTCTAAATGAAACATTAAAATAAACTAAAAAAAAAAAAAATGCTTTAGAAACATTTAACATTATGCACTATTTGTATGATAATCCAATAGAGATTTTTACATGAACATTTAAATAAACAAATAAAAAAAGCAATTGTATTTAAGCTTCGAAAATCATACAGGTTGTGTTAATTTGTGAAGATTATTATAAAGATTATGAAGATTATCACTTGTCTTGGCCATGGAGTTTATTTTCTCCAGTAATTTAACACCCAATGGAAAAGTCCTACTGGGTATTTGTCGAGGGTGATGCTAACTTCCAGGTTGGCCTACAGAAATAACGCATCACAGCAGCACTCTTTCATATTTCATAAGATATAAAAGCATCATAATTCAGCCTTACAAACACTCCATGCATAAAACGTAAAATAAATGTCCTTGAAAAGATTGTTTCACAGTCAATAGCATCCATTTTTTTTGTGGGAGGCATAACTTGTAGCAGTAGGTGCAACTTGTAGGGAAGTAGTTTGTAGTACTGCAGGATGCAAGTAGACAATTTTTAGTCACTGGCTTGGTGCTGTGGCTTTCTATGCATGTGTAGCCTATGCTCTTTGTACTCATTTTGACACACTAACCTGCTTTAACCATATCTTTATGTATAACGCTAACACACTATGCTAACAAATCATAAATCTGTCCTCCCTTTATCTTCTTGCCGCCCTCTCTCTGTATCCATGCACCAATATTCTTCCTAAATTCTTTAGTACATAGGTACTCAAACTTTTTTGCAAGTCGAAACCCTCTTTTAGTAATTTAATGACACATCTGCACGTTCACAATTCTCTGATGTCGGTTAATTGTCACATGACATGAAGTTTGATAGCGTCTCAGTCCACATTACATTCACACTAGCGTTTTTTGGAACCTAAACCCATAAATTATTATTAATTTACCCATAAATTATAACACTTCTTTCCTAATTAAAAATAATATTAGATAAGTATAATTATAATTTTATTTTACACTACAACTTACAATATTATTATTTATGCTATAAATTCCTCATTTTCAAATATATTTTTTTAACATTTCCAATCTGAGCTTTAATATTGGCAGAATACTGGTGAAACGTACACTTCTGTCCATAAAAATGTCGGGCATTGTGTGAACGTGTAAATAATTTCACACATATGAACTGTTTTAACACATTTTAAATCAATTTTTTAAATGGCTTTCTTTTACTGTTATTTTTATTTTAATACATTTGCTGACAACTTTCAATCCTTTTATGTAAAGCACTTCTGAATTACCACTGTGTATAAAATGTGCTCGCTTACTTTTCATCAGCTCGTGAACCCCCTGCAGTTCCCTCACAAACCCCCAGGGTTTCACCAACCCCCGTTTGGGAAACCCTGCTCTAGTCTGTCAGTTACAGCAACACCTATATCACCTGAAATCACAGCTTTTAGACAGGTGAGATCTTTCTGTCTCCAACATTCACACTGACACCATATACTTTTTTTAGTTCTCTTTCACATGTAACACATGCACACATCTGTTTTTCCATCCTGATGGGGATTTTCCATATTTTCAACTGCCAAACCTAAACAGAATTTTTATTTTTATTTTTTCTTGTGAGAAATGTTGGCGGCTCACCACAACGAAAGTGACTTCAGTTTTTACTGTCCTTGTGGGGACATTTGATCTTCACAATTTAAGCAAAACTTGACCCTACACACATATACACAAACCTTTACCACAGATCAACAATACACTCAATAAATTATGAATATTTAATGAAGTCTAGACTAAAAATAACCCGTCTTCTCTCTGTCTCTGCATCCAAATTACATTAAAGAGAACTGTTCTACATCTCTGGGCAGCTAAACCAAAATCCCACTGCACTCAACCTGCAGTCTGTCTGTCCAGCTCCATAACGCTCCATAGAGAGGATGGCTGTGTCTGATTGCACCGTCTGGAAAACTCCCATACACACAAGCAATCACACACTGAGCACTGCAGCACACTGCCAATTAGCAAGGAACTGTGGAGGAGCAACCGCTTCCTCACACGCAGCACTCATGTGAACATGTGTCCCAGTGCGTTTTGTCGAAACAAAGTGCACCATCACCTGGGATTACAACAGTATTTGCCTTATTCTGCAAGCTGACAAAATGTATCTCCTTGTCCTGATTTTAAATCACTCCTCCCTTCCATTGCTGTTTCACTCTGTTCTTCTCCTGTTTTCCGCATCCAATTTTCACTCTCGCTCACTTTATTCACGGAAGCACTCACTGACCTCCTCTCCCCCTCCTTCTTGCTTCACTCCTTCTCTTGTTCTCTCTCTTTTTCTCCTAGTTTGCCCTTGGCTTCATGATGCTCACTGGAATCTGCAGTAATCAAGGTGACATGCTACATACACACGCAAGCCAGTAAATATGCAAACGCAGATGCATACCAACGCATATGCAAACATGTGAAGCAAACATACTCACACGCGTCTTGAATTGCTTACATCGTAGCATCTGGAAGTGCTTCTTAAAACATTTAGTTAAAAAAAAAGAATGATTTGCATTTTGGAAAGGAGCATCATGATACCACAGGTATATGCTTACATATATGAATTGAATACATAGGCCTACTCAGATACATACAGAAACACTTACGCATGCTAAGCTAGGGCAGACGGTGAAGTAATGGACCCCTTCACATGGTCATCCCAAGGGAAGATTTTGTTTTGAGTATTGCTTTGTATATGGTGTAAGTGTGTGTGTGTGTATTCTTGAACATCTGTTTCATGTGCTGAGTACACAAGTGAACAAAAGACTGCTCATCTGTGTGTGTGTCTGCATGTGTGTACAGAGGTAAGATGAGGACAAGGAGGTGGGTGCTGTGATGACAGAAGCAAAAATATTTTCACTGCTAGAGACCTACAGGCTACTCACCTACACATACATGCTTCACGCATAGCAACAACCAACAATGCACTCCCACAGCCTCATCAGAAAACCACAAGTATGCCATCATTTCTGCCAACCCATATTATACGGAATCATTTACCATTGTTAATAATGTTACTAAAGTGCTAATATTCTCTAATATTACTAAAGTGCTCTTATAAAATGTATATTTATTTACAATTTTTAAAGTACATTTAAAAGTACATCTATTATATATTGCACATTTTTTATTATAAATGTAATATTATTATTGTTTCTACATACTATTTTTAAAAGTTGTTTATATATTTGCATAATATTTAAAATATTTATATTTATATATATTTTTTTATTTATCAATATATTTAGGTATATATTAAAGTACATAAGTTTTTAAAAAAATGTAACTATTTGTAAAAGTTGTTTATATATTTGCATCATTTTCTAAATATTTATAATATTTATAAAAATATTCATCATAATATTAAAGTACATTTCAAGTCCATTTAATTTTAATTTATATTCTATTATATACTGAATATTTTTATTAAAATGTAATAATATATATATATATATATATTAAATTTTTCATTAATTTTTTTATTTTTTATTTAAATGTATTTTCTATTATATATTGCATATGTATTTTATTCTAAATATTATATATACAGTAACTATTTTTAAGTTGTTTATATATTTGCATAATTTTTAATAAAATATTTATACAAATATTAATTTATAAAATACATATCAAGGCATATATTAAAGTACATTTAATTTTTTATTTCTATTCTATTATATATATATATATATATATATATATATATATATATATATATATAGTAAATGTAATATATTTTATTATAAAAATATAGAGTAACTATTGTTGTTTGTGTATTTGCATAATATTTCAAATTTTTATAAATATAATATATAGTAACTATTTTTAAAAGTTGTTTATATATTTGCATGATTTTCTAAATATTTATAATATTTTTGAAAATATTTATTTATAAATATATATTAAAGTATATTTAAAGTACATTTAATTTAATTTATATTCTATTATATATTGCATATTCTCATTATAAATATATTTTATTATATGTATATATTTATAGTAACTATTTTTTAAAGTTAATATATTTGCATAATTTTTTAAACATTTTTAATATTTATACAAATATTTATTTATAAATATATATTAAAGTATATTTAAAGTACATATATATATATATATATATATATATATATATATATATATATATATATACAAAGTAACTATTTCTGAAAGTTATATATATATACACACACACAAAATATATATAAAACATATATTTGCATACTTTTTAAAATATTATATATAGGTTTTTAAAGTGCATCAACTATTATACACACACACGCACACACTCACGCATATTTAAAATGCATCAATTAGAATACTTATTAATTTAATTAATATTAACACACACAAACACACAACAAAAATTGTAATATTTAGATGGCAACAAATATTTGAAGTTATTCCAAACAAATGTTTAATATAAATCTTGCATACATTATATACGCAATTACAACTAGCATTTCTGAAAAAAAAAAAAAAAGTTTTATTTTATTTATATTGTTTATATATAAATATAAATTAATATTTATTTCATATAACTGTTTTTTAAATAAAAACAAATAATTTGTTCACTGTTCCATAGGTTTACAAAAGCAAAGCCATAATTTATCAGGCACCACCTAAACAACATGCACCCCCAGATGGGAATCACTACCATAAATAAAGCAAAGTATGTGGCAACCTGCTCTGCCCCAGTTGTGAAGGACTCCCCCAGTTCACAGCGGCAGCACAGTGCCGGCTCCTGACAGATGCCAGATCCAGCCACATGACACTCCTCCAGTAAAGCAAATCCCCCAAATATTTAGCGCAGAACGCATATAAACACAACCATTCCAGATCCCCTCTACCTGTCCTCCATGCTAAAAGCATTAGACTCTCTGACCTGAAAGTGCTTCTATGTTAGACTGCGACAGATATGACGCATTGTGCAACCAAGTGGAAGACAGAAAGAAATATTTGACTTTTTACGTACCACAAGCTATTTTGGACCTAGAAGACACAACTTGTGATGATGTTTTGCGAACGTCTCTGGTCACTCTTCTGTTGCTTTTAAATTCAGCAGAATCCAGGTCCACAAATCTAACTTAAACCATGAAAATTTAATGTCCTCCCTCTTGTTCCCTCAGCCTGTATACAAGCTATGCTCTATTGAATCTGAAACATTGATGTTGCTCGTGAGGGTCCCCAATGACGCTGGCCTCTTCTCTTCCATATTCTGTTCTTTTTTTATTTTCTTCCTGTAGTCCTAAGCAAAACATGTTCAGCGCTCCAGCGCTCTCTCTATATCTACAATGTTAACTCCAAAGACAGACAAATACGTGTACATAGAAAAATAAACTCTACAATTCTGCCTGAGAGCACTACTTTACAGCGCTACATTAAAGTGCTATGCTTTACTAACCAAGTTATGCTTTACATTAGTATGCTAAAGCACTTCACTAACAGAACATTAGTGTGAAATACATGGATTGCTACTCTGCCAAGCATACAGTAAGCCTCTGTGCCTGAAGGGTTCATTCTAATGTACATCTAACCCAGCTTTGGCTTAATAATTCTGTCTTGCGTCACATTAGCGAGTATTCATCTTTATTCATCAGCACTTTTTCACCCACCCTTCCCACATCTCATTTGATTTAAGCCTAAAACAGACATCATACTGCTGCTTAGATGCAAACATGCCATAAAAATTCAATTCGGCCCTTTCGGGAAATCTACAGCGTAAAGCCTGAGCCTGGATCATCCAGACAGACAGACAGAACTAAAGCCCGACGCGAAAAATGAGCTTTACAAGGGAACATCTGTCAACGTCTAATCAGAGACACACAAACATACAGTCTCTCCTTCTGTCCAACACGCTCACACATTTCTCCTCGTAAGATCATATGATGTTCTCTCCGCCTTGTTAACAATTGCACGTCTATTCTCTTATTTTACAATTACACAGTCTTTAAAACTATCTGCTCATTATCTCATTATGCTCATTCTAATGAACCCAGCCTTTGCTCTTTGCTCATTTCTCTCCCCCTTTCTTTCCCACATGCCGTTGTCATATGCTGTTTCATCACATTTCAAAAACAAATTCATGGGAGCTTAGAGACGGGGAGTCGGCTGGAGATCGAGACAGACAGAAGATATTCTCTTACCAGCCACTAGAAGTCACTCTTATTTGGCTGCAAGTGCAGTTGTTTTAGATTTTAGTAAGGGAATCTTTAACAGGGGGTCTGTGCTGCTACTGCAGAGGGTTTCCTTTTTCAGAACAAATATTATTTAAATAAATATATGAATATGACATTTTCATTTTAAAACGCATACTATATAAGGTGCATAACTGCTACATTTAAAGTAATTTTACAGTAAAGTACAGTTAAAATCATGGTTTTTGGAAGTGAAAAAGAACAAGTCATTGTAATTTAGTGAAAAAATGCATCACACTTCACATTTGATGTTTTGTTTTTCTTATTTTTTTCTTATCATGTGTACATTAGTGTTTTATCTGACATGTAATGTTGTTAAATTAATGTTTATTGTATTATTTCAGTACCATGATGGTGTTTAGTATTTTATTGAATGACACTGTGCACCTTCTGTATATACGTATTTCCCTTCTCAGCATGTGGAAAAGCTGCTTGTGATGAGCTTTGGTTCATCATGTGACATTTTCATCACCATTTCTTTTTGGTTGTTATCAGTGTATTACAAAGGTAAAAAACCGATATTAGTACTTCAATGGGTTATATCAGTTAATGAAATACTTTTTTTACTGTGAATTTAAGTTAAGACTGTAAAACCTAGGATGTTGCAACCATATTTTTTACAGTAAAGTACTGGCAACCACAGCTGCCGGTATTTTACCGTAAATGTCAGTTGTTGTTTTTTTTTTTAAATGGTGCAGTACAATTATTTTGCATTATTATTTATATCATGACTCTAATTTGATTTACTGAAAGTTCATTCAGCATTTGAAACAAACATTGAAGCATTATTAACCCAAGTTAATTTAAAACATTATTCAGCTATCACATGAACAACAGCTATGCAATGAAAGCATCAAAGTATGTAGATACATTAATACAATATTCCGCTTGTGTATTTATATAGGCCAAGTTTATAATGCAACAATCAATTTAAAACAGTATGTGAGGGGATTTGTCTCTATCACTTACATGTAAAGACCTCTGGTTTTGTATCTCTCTCCCTCTTTCTCACTGAATAAGATTGATATAGATATATATGTACATATATATTTTATTATGTACACACACAGTTGTTTCCAGCTTTCCAGGTGCAAACGTATTTTCACAACCACATCCCCATGCAAAATAAAAGCACACTCACACTTGCTTACTTACATGGTCAAAAATACACACACACACAAAAAACCACACATGCTCACACACACGCACACATTGGTATTGGTGATTTACGAGAACTCTCCATAGGCGTAATGGTTTTTATGCTGTACAAACTGTATTTTCCATCACCCTACACCAGCCCTACCCTTCACAGAAAACTTTGTGCATTTTTAGATTTTCAAAAAACACCATTTAGTATGTTTTTTAAAGCCTTCTGAATTACGGTGACATAGGCAGAGTCCTCATAAACCACCTTCTCATTGTAATGCATCTGTCATACCCATGTCATCATACAAATCTGTGTCCCCGTAAACCACCCAAACCAGTGCACTAACTCCAAACTGAGAACACACCCAGCACTTGTTTAAAAGCATCACTCTCAAAAGGGAAACACACAATGCTATTACAACTGCTTAACTGATTGATCAGCTGGATGATTGACTAAAGGTCTTATCATACACATCCTGTATTTTTAAAATGCGTTAATCCTGTGTGGTAAAACCAAGAAAAAATGTCTCATAATAGCAAAATGACTAATTAGTTAGTACCTCTTGACTAACTGTTCAAACATTCGGGCAGTATTGTTTTAGACTTTTGCTGAAAAGCCTTGTGTGAAGGTTTCCACAGCCCCCAGACAAGGTGGGGCTGGTCTCCTCATGTCTGCAGTGTACTCCAGTCTACACCTCCTCGCCTAACTGGCTTTCCCCGCGCTCACCCCGCCTCTATTGCTTTTAATCCGCGAATAATATCTCCGGTGGACAGTCTAACTTCTTGCTATTAATCATTACTAAGAATACACAAGACCGCTCCGGAGACGTCCAGGTTCACGCCACAGACATACACGCGCACGCAGCCACGCCTCCAATCTACTATCACATCACGACTGTAATAAAATTGGCTGCAGTTGTAGCTTGTCGCACGTGTCATTGGCATTCAGATGCCACCTTCACGCACGATTCATGCAGACGTTACGTGAGGCGAATATTTCTGTAGACACTCGCCGTTACAACAGACCAGGTTACACAACTAATAATCAAAGTCTATGTATGACTAATAGCAAAAATGTAAAATACATTAAAGATACAGTCTACATGCTTCACATACTTTAACGGCTTGTTTCCTACATGGCGAACTCTAAAAGTCTTGCATGCACTATACCTGAAGACGCTCCTCTAGACGCGTCACTTATATACGCTCAGATGATCACAAACCCGCTGCCTTTACACATTTACACTTTTACGTTGTTAAGGGACTCGAAGGTGAAAGCACGTCATCCAAGACATATTTTTCGTTAGTTGCGACAGCGAATACAAATTAAACGACTGGTTTAAAAGACAACTGGTTTCAGGGCAAGCGTTGGTCTGTTAAAAAAAAAAAAATACAACATGTATTGGGTTGTCAATGAAAAACATTCGAGTATTGACATAAACACGGCAATATAGGCGTTTGGTCAATTCCTCTGTGGGAGATCGTATTGCTAGCCTTTCCCAGATGTTTGTAATTATATTTCCACACACACAAGTCAATACCAATTGAGGTCGAATTTCGTCACAATTTGTATGATTTAAACATATCCGCCTTTAGTGTACAGAAAACAAATGGTGCAGAATAGCCTGACTTACATAAACGATGTGAAGTCGAATTGCAGAGGACAAGTAGTAAAATCAGACAACAACAAATCCACGCCGGTCTGCTGACGATGACATTGCCCTCTTCATAGAGGAAAGACGGAGGGGACAGTAATTTCCAACCGTGTCATAAAAGATTAGATGTAAAATGAAATGCGAGGAGACCGAGCATCATTGCGCTGACGGCTGGCTGCTTTTTGTAAACAACATCCTCATCCCCATTCACCCTCCGCGCGGAGCACGATGAGAAAGCGCTTCGCTATCCATGGTGCAGTTCACTGCGACGTTAGGGAAGAAAAAAAAACATCCGTTCAAAGCAGGCCCATAGAACCATTCACAAATGCAGTCTGTTAGTGCCTGCACGCTAACCGCGAGACGACTTCTCGGTAATGAATGCAGAGCCCGCAGATAAACAGATATGTCGGCGGTGGCGGCGCACTTCGCGCTGATATTAATATTAATATTCTTGCTTTAGAGCTCGTCGGTCACCGGAGAAGCAGATGCCGAGCTACTGATTCCGTTCTGATGCGCGCCACGCTCTCCTAAAATGACGTTGTATCGTGCTGCTGTTTTTGTGAAGGGAGACATTTTCTGCCCTCGCTGTACTAAATATAAATTCCACCGACTGTTATGCCGTTGTTACGTTTACATTCTTATGCCTGCCCTTGCCTCCACCTTTCTGACAGCTGATTCGACGCACGTATTTACAATTTTTGTCTGCGTTCGGTGTGTGCAGACGTAAGCAGTCTGTCAGAGCGAGGCAAGCGCGCCAACGAACCCTAATACTCCAACAACAACATTGAGGCATTGCTGAATATTCCATACCACATTATTTCTCTCTCTTTTCACTTACACACTTGTGTTCAGCCTATATGGACTTAGCATCTACGCAAACCACCTACTGTCAGTCGTGACAATCACCTAATTCACCTGAACAGCACTCATTCACAGAATCACCTACCCATTACAGACCATCTATCAACATCAAAAAACAACTCACTGTAAATGGCAGGCATATTTTTCCCCTAAACCTAGGCATTCACCCTTCTTGCTCTCACTCTATCCTCACACTTCCATCACTTTATTATTAGATGTACTTGATCTCCTCCTGCATGCAGGAGTGAGAAAATTTTGTGATTTGAGCAAGAGACAAGCCATGAGGGAGAAATGTGAGAAGTGAGACTTGGAGACATGGAAAACAAAGGATAAAAATAACAGTACTCACACTTCAGGATGGCGGAGAGTCATCGTGTCATCACACATTTAATTAGAGTAGCTCATGCGCATACGGCATGAGATTGCATCACAGAAATAGTCAGGAAGCCAGAATATAACCATTGATCAGTAATGAATCACACTTTGCCTTTGCGCAAAAGAAGAACTTGGTACACTGAAAATAGAATGTGTTGCCTCTCAACATCTGCTGAGTATGAGTAAATCTATTTGGTGTCATAGACATTTGGTAGATAATCCAGACTGTTTCTCATAATCTGTGACTAAGTTCAAACATAGCATAGAAGTTTGGTCGGTCCTAATCTGGTGAGGCCCTGCAGCTCATTGACTAAAGAGATGTGGAGTTGTGAAATCACAGGTCCAGATTCAAGTGTAAATCATGAAAATGCATATAGTCAATAAATAATTAGTGATACCATGTGTGTATGTGAATACATGAATTTAATAAGATGGATAAAGATAAGAACAGACACAAGGCTCTACACTTGTAAACTTACATAAATGTACTCAAATTATTCGGTTGGAGATATCCCTTCAGAGGGAACATGCAAAATGGTTTATTCCTCAAATGGCTGCTCAATTCTTTCACTTTAAATAAGAATTTATGTATGAATTTCATTATTAATTGGCAACTCTAGTTAGCAAACACTCTTTCGATCCAGTTCTTTTTGCCTTATCAGTTTAACTGCTACACACGAAACAGAACTACTTCTTATCAAGACATAGATTTAAAGGAAATCTTCAAATTAAGGCTAATTATCCAATAATCTATATTCTTAATCCAGGGCTAAATATACTTTGCCAAACTTTGATGGACAACAACCAGAGGGGTCAAATCAAAGAGACAAACCATGCACTAGTTTAAACAAAGGAGCACAGATTCTACATAAAATTAAACATTGTGAAATATTAGCTGAACTTTTAGCTTCTTAACTCTGGCTGAGTCCATTGCATTCTCATGATTCATGTTTTAATTTTATTTGTTTAGCGCTTTTTTCAAATATCATTTCAAAGCAGCTTTACAGAAAACAATGCATTGTTCTGAGATAATACAAATCATGTAGTCATGTATTAATAGAGACAATATAAGTTGTGTTCATAATAATTAGAATATAAGGCAGTTTTGTATGTTGAATCATAATTGTGACATGAATAATGGGGGAAAACCAACTGAGGTATAAAATTCCTGGTGAAATACATTTAATCTCAATGTCAGTTTCTTAGCTTGTCAAAAGTGCACAACCTGGATGCTTCAAATTTTTGCTACGTGGGCACTCAAAATGACAACTTCTGGATGGACTCAATCAGCTGCAGCTAGCCATATGTGACCCTGGACCACAAAATCAGTCATAAGTAGCACTGGTACATTTAATAACCAACAATATATTGTATGGGTCAAAATGATCAATTTTTATTTTATGCCAAAATCATTAGGATAAAGTAAGTAAAGATCATGCTCCATTCAGATATTTTGTAAATTTCCCACTGTAAATATATCAGAAAATGTTGATTAGTAATATGCATTGCTAAGAACTTCTTTTGGACAACTTTAAAGGCGATTTTCTCAATATTTAGATTTTTTGAACCCTCAGATTCCAGATTTTCAAATAGTTGTATCTCGAACAAATATTGTCCTATCCTAACAAACCACATATCAGTGGAAAACCTATTTATTCAGCTTTCAGATGATGCATAAATCTCAATTTAAAAAAAAAATTGACCCTTACGACTCTTTTGTGGTCCAGAGTCACATATGCGACTGATCACTCTGCGACCACAAGGAAATAAAGTTATGACAATGCAGATTGCCAGTCCTCCAAATAAAATTAATTGATTAATTTATAATAGTTATTTTAAGTGTTTTATCCTGTTCTATTCCTGCCATAACCTTTCTTCCTGATATCTTGTGAAGCACATGCTTCCATATAACTTTGAAGACACAGGGCTTATAAATCACAGGTGCACTGGTACAGTAGTGATTAAAAGGGTTTGTTTTACACATTTTAATTAAGAGGATCTGTCTCTTAATCTGTTCATTTCTATAACCAAGAAAACTCTATCTTTTACAATTAAATGAGTTCCTTTTTTAACTTAGATATAATTTTAATGTCGTTTTTCACCCCTGATTAAAAATGCAGTATGGTTTTACACTGGACAAAAAGCATTCTTAAGTACACAATATGCCCCAATCACTGAGATGTAAAACAGAATATCTGATGTCGACTAGACTTATTTCTAAAAAAATTGTATATCGATCTTTAAGGTTCATCATTTGACTAGAAAAACAGGTTTCACTCGTTACAAAAGAGAAATAACGCCATATTTCCTGTTAGCACTGGCATCATGAAGCAACAAGTGGCGAGCACTAGGCAACATTTTTTAAATGCAGCGGTTGTGCGCGCTGCCCTGCACGCGCGCGCACAGTCGCTCCACCCTCCTACAGTTGTCCGCACGCACGCGAGGAGCGTTCATTCAAGCAAACCGCGCCGATGGCTGTTCCGTGTAGCAGGGACATTTAAACGATATCTCATGATCCCATGTCTTATTCTGACATGAGAGTAGGCGTTTGTGGCGTTGTCGTTGCCTAGGCGCAACAACAGAGACTCGAAATGCGTTCTTTGTCGTTTACGAACGATTCATGTTAAAGCAAAGGTGACTTAAACTGCTTTCACTCATGCGGACGCGGATTCGTAAGTGGTTGGAGATGAACACCAGATAGCCAGTTCTGAAAGTGCATACATACATTAACAATGACGCGATTAGAGAGCGAATCGTTATCTGTTTGACCAATTGAACCGATCAAAGTGCAAACAAGAGTAACGAGAGAGGCTTCTGTCAGGGAAGGTGAGGAAGAGGATTCGTTTGCTACAGGGATCACTAAAATTGGCCACTTAATGGGAAAAGATAACGGTAGGCTCTCACGAATCTCAGTACGGTACAGGATTTGACTTAAGAATGCTTTATATATAACACATTTGAAAATTATTTAAAATCTAGCTTTAACCTAAAGGTTCGAAAGTTTTGAAGACTGTAACGTAAAGTCTGCAACACCGTAAATTTGGTTAAACAGTAGGCCTAAATCTTTAAATATCATTATTCTGTTCACCTATCATAACACTATGCATGCTGACTTGGTACACGTCCATATATTTCGCAATTTAAAAAAATAAATGCAACTGTGGATTTGAATTGTTGGAAGGTCACATTACACAACATCACTGCCCTAACTGGGGTCAAGATGTCATTTATGCACATATTTAAATAATACTTGCTTATAGTCGTCTTTACCTGAAACAAGTTGGTTTCATGTCACAATTTGAAATGCATCTATTTAATGATTAATAAGATAATTTCTGGGATAACTATACATCAATAACGATATAATATGAATACAGCTATCTACATGAGGTTCTACAATCTGGTTTGTGATCCTGATAAGCACCATAAAGACACGTGAAATAAAAAGTTGTATGCTCTATTAAAATGAAATAAAATGTCGCCTTTTTATGAGCAATATCTATTAAGCTGTATAGACAAAGTACAGCAGACAGTGTACAGCATTACCCACAAAATAACATCAGGGTAACGTGATACAAATGTATTGTTACAAACATTACCAAAACCTAAAATGTCTTATAAAACATCATCACTGTACATAACTGATAAGACAATCAAATTTTCCATGTGAATGTAGTGTCACACAATGATTTCTGGAAACCTCTTTTTACAAATTTTATTTATAAGTAATCATAATTGTGTATTATCTGACTGAATATAAAATATATTTTTAATAACTTACAATAAAATAAAAATGTTCTTAAAATCTAATCAATTTTAAGTGCTGTCAAATGATTAATCAAAATGAATCGCATCCAAAATAAAGGTTTTTGTTTACATACGCACACATATACACAAAACATATATATATATAAAATACATAGTAAATATACACAGGACACGCATATATTACGTAAACAAAAACTTTTATTTGCGATTAATCATTTGACAGCACTATTTTTTCCCCCCACTGTATATGGTAAGGTACTGTTAACCAATTTCTGAAATAGAATTCTTATCCCATACTAATACAGTTTATGTATACCCAAAGTCTCTGCATGTTGAATCTAAGGTGATTTGCTGACTATATGGCACCACATTGATACACAAACACATTGTTTTTGCAAATAAAAGAACCCTTTTAAAATGTTTAGGAGCTTTTCCTCAGCAAACTGAATGATGGGTTCTGCTGCTCCAACAAGTTTGTGCACATATCCTAGGTGCAACAGGTCACAGAAGTAGGTCCAGGCTCCATATACTCATGTCCAGTATAGAAGTTCGATGTTCAAAGAAAATCTCTTATATTAGCTACACAATTTAAATCACTCACCTTTGGAACTCAGTAATTACAGATATCAGACACCTAGGTTTCTAACGTCTGCAGAGACAATAAACACATAACTACAAGCAGTGAAACAGAATATAATGAACCATATTGAATGTTAGAAAACATAATAAACAGATAATCACTACAGGCCACTATTGTGCCCCCACATTTTAGATATATGTGGCATTTTTGACTGTGACGTTTTTGTGCTGAGCCCTGGTTAATTTCTGATCCTGCTGCCTGCTGAACTGTGACTTCCAGATTGCCTAATAAAGATATTTCACCTTATGTGAAACAGAGTTACAGTGAGTGAATCTGACGGTTTAGGTCATTGGTTTAAATACTTTCTCTATTCCCAGTTGTACTAAAATGTGACATTTGACAAAATGTTTTGCAACACTTGCTTTGGTAATTTTAGTGAATCAGGCGGCTCAAATGACAGTTTATCTGTGACGTGTGATCAACAGTTAAAACACTGAGAAGAATGTGTGACCAACCTTAATCTGAATCGTCTTCTCTGTTTTATCCTCTCTTTCTCAGTTAAAGAGTTAAAGGGGAAGGAGAACAAGTCTCAGTGGAAGGCGTTCATCGAGGATATAAGTGTTTTACAATGGGTGTTTTCATTTCTGTTTTTAGGTGAGACCTGTTGCACACAAACAGAAAAAAGTTACTTTTGGATGCTAAATAGAAATTTCCATGATACTTCCCCTTGTGTGTCAGACTGACACTGTAACATTATCACTAAATCTGTTTGTGTGTGTATATGCAGGAACAGCCTGTCTGCTGTTTATGATCTATTTGATGTTCACCTCTCTGTGGCTCATTCCCACACTCTACTTCTCCTGGCAGATCTATGATTGGCACACACCCGAAAGAGGTCAACCCATCACAAAAACACACATTTATATTCTTAACAGTTACAAATTGTTACATGCACAAACACGTGGATGGTTATCATTTACTCACTCTCATGTGTTACAAACCTGTCTGACTTGTTTTTTCAGGTTTGGATAAGACATTCTGAAAAATGTCTCAGGATTTTTTTTTTTTTTTTGTCGTCTTTGTCAGTGGTCACCAAAACCGTTTGGTTTTCAGAATTCGTCCAGATTTCTTTTCTGTTTCCCAGATAAAACTAAAGTCAGGTTGGGAAAGACATGAGGGTGAGAAAATGATCAGAGTTGTAATTTTTTTGGGTGAACTATCCATCTTAATTCACAGGCTGACCTAAAAATCAGATCATTCAGATACATTCTTAAAACAGCCTATGCTGTCTGATAGAATTAAAAATATTTTGTCAAAATGTTAATATTTCCTCTGTCCACTAGGTGGCAGACGAACAAAATTTGTGAGAAACTGGGAAGTATGGAAACACTTAAGAGACTATTTTCCTGTGAAGGTAAAAATTATACTCAGTAACTGATGTAACACATCAGTTATTCTTCACCTTAAGCTCTTGAACATGTATCCCACCCCTTTTTTCCCTCTCTATCTTTTTTTTTTTTGACTTTCTATTCTTCTCAGCTGGTAAAGACTGCGGAATTGAATCCCAGTAAAAACTATATTATGGGTTGTCACCCCCATGGCATCATGTGTGTCGGAGCCTTCTCGTGTTTCAGCACAGACCGTAATGGATTTGAGGAAACCTTTCCTGGAATACGGCCCACGCTTGCAATCCTGGCTGGACTTTTCCGCCTTCCTCTCTTCAGAGAATATATTTTGTCTGCAGGTCAGTAAAATACAAGCTAAAGTGAGACTCAGTGAGAGAGAAGATATTAAGAACATGTCAACAAGGATGAAGTGTTTCTCCATCTATTTCTCTTTCTCAGGTCTGTTGCCTGTCAGTAAGAAGAGTTTAGATTACTTGCTGAGCCGCACTGGTGTGGGTAACGCTGTGGTCATCATCATTGGTGGGGCAGAGGAATCACTTACCTCAACTTCAGGAGTAAACACTGTGGTCATGAAACACAGGAAGGGGTTTGTACGACTGGCCCTTGAACACGGGTGAGTAAGAGAAACAAACGAGACAAGAAGATTGTTATAAAGTCAGAATTGTGAGATATAAACTCACAATTTTTTTTCAGAATTGCAAGTTTATATCTCACAATCGTGACCTTTTTTCTCACAATTGCGAGTTATTACATCAGAATTTTAAGATGTAAACTCGCAAATCTGAGAACATATCGGTCTTTTTACCCCCTCAAAATTGGACTTTATAACTTGCAATTTATCGAGTTTATATCTCACAATTCTGAGAAACAAAAGTCAGAATTGCAAGATATAAATTTGCAATTGTGAGTTTATATCATGCAATTGAGAAATAAAATCAGAATTGAGTTTATATCTCGCAATTCTGACTTTATAACTCGCAATTGCGTTTATATCACGCAATTCTGAGAAAAAAAGTCAGAATTGTGAGTTTATATATCGCAATTCTGAGAAAACGTCAGAAGTTTTTATCCTGCAATTCTAACTTTATTTCTCACAATTGTAAGTTTATATTACGCAATTCTGTGGAAAAAAAGAATTGCGAGTTTATATCATGCAATTCTTACTTTATACCTCACAATTTATTTTATATCACGTAATTCTGAGACAAAAGTCAGAATTTTTACCTTACAATTCTTTCTTTATTTCTCACAATTGTGAGTTTATATCATGCAATTCTGTGAAAAAAAAAAAAGAAGTAAAAATTAAGAGTTTATATCTCACAATTTTGACTTTATAACTCACAATTGCAAGTTTATATCATGCCATTCTGAGAACAAAATGTCAGAATTGTGAGAAAAAGTTTTTTTTTTTATAAAAGTCCTTTTTTATATTTTTTTAGTCAGTGGTGAAAACAGGCTTCCATACAAGTCTGAGGAGTAGGGAGGGAGCGGGAGAAACAATATTTTTAATTTGGACTGCACTACCCATTTCAACCACTAGCTAACAATATAACACACCATACCTTTAATGTATAATTATAAAAATTAATTAAAAAAAAAAATAAAAAAACGAAAAAGCACCAATAGCAACTTGCAAGCAACAAATGCCAACTTATGAAATATTTTACACATTTTTACATGTTTGACTTCATCTCTCGTTGCTGTATATTCAGGGCTAACCTGGTTCCCGTGTACTCCTTTGGTGAGAACGAGCTGTTCCCACAGGTGGTTCTGTCTGAGGGCAGCATGGGTCGACGGCTGCAGGCACTTTTTAAGCAAATTATGGGTTTTGCTCCATGTCTATTCACTGGGGGTCGCAGGCTGCTTCTCCCATACAGACGTCCTGTCACCACTGTGGGTTAGTTCAAAAGAGTTGCATTTCACATCAGAACTTTTTTTAACAAATGATTATTGTTTATGTAAAGATGTTGCTGTAGCAACTCTTATCCATCTAATACTGAAATGTACAGAACTGTTAAACTTGATAGATTGAAGTAGATTGAAGTAGCATATTTTGGTATATATGAATGCAATGTACCTTTGTCTCTTTCAGTGGGTAGTCCCATTACTGTGCCTCAGGTTGCCAGTCCATCTCAGGAACAGGTGGATCATTACCACAGCTTATACATGAAGGCTCTGTCTGAACTTTTCCACCATCATAAAACCAGCTGCGGACTGGCTGACACACACGAGCTGCGCTTTATATAAAATTGTTGGAAAGCACAAAGTTATGGAAACAGCAGCCAGAATTATGATGTGGGACAGATACAAGAGGAGAACATACTTATTTCTGTACTGTTTTTGTGTGAATGTTTTAGCCTTTTGGTTCTCCCAAATGATGTTCAAAGCACAAAGTGAACCAAATGAATGAATGCAATTTGGGGTGTAAATCAGAGCGATGCTCTCTTCATGTGGAGCTGAATATGTGCTGTAAACAAACACACACGCACACAAAACTTTAGTCATCCAAAAAGAAAATATTTACCACCTTTATCAGAGTGACAAAATGCTGGAAATGTAAAACATGTTGGTGTTCAAAATGAGAAAAAAAGAAAAAAAGTATAAAGTGTATTGAAAGGAAATGGTATTTTTAAAAAGTATGAAAATATCATTTCCAACTCATAATTATTTTAATATCAGAAATATGGATGATTTTTATATATATATAGATGCTTTTACTTTAAATTCATCTGTGGCATTGGTGCAAAGTCTTAAAAACACCTTTCTTCTTGTAAAACAAATCATAAAACAAGCATTTTACCACTTTTAGTCATTTATTAAAAATTTATAACAAGAGAAACATATGTACACATATTTACATACAAAAGCAATATTTTGTGTTAAATTACAAAAACCATTGTAACTGCTGCAGGTTCCTTTAATTATGATAAAGAAACCCCTAAACATATTTTAACTTTTGTAACCATAAGATGAGAGTCTTTCCTTTCAGCCAATCATGGTCATTTATT
Source organism: Cirrhinus mrigala (assembly GCA_036247105.1). NCBI lineage: Eukaryota > Metazoa > Chordata > Actinopteri > Cypriniformes > Cyprinidae > Cirrhinus > Cirrhinus mrigala. The sequence continues at coordinate 23,669,994 of CM070011.1, read as the reverse complement.
CCAAAACACCTAAATAGCAGTTTTTCCACTGGCATTCTCTATATTTTCTCTGTAAAGCTTGCCATGGAATTAATTCTCATTACAATACTTCAAAAGCTCCTCCGTTTTGTTTTTGCCAAATGCTTTGTTTCATCATATTATGTGAAATTTCAAATGATGTGCAGCTTATTTGTTGTACATTGAGGTGCAGAGATGACAGACTATTATTTCAGCAGTCAGACCTCAGGCTTCTAGTGATTTATACCTCAACATATTTATTGTGCAGGGAAATGACTGTGATGCTTCTGAGGAACATAAGCTTGTTTTGTTTTTGATAAGAGTTCAGTAGAGAGGAACAAATCATACCGTCCACTTAAGACACCTGAAAAGACAAGGAACACAATTTATACTTATTTCATCTTCCCTAGTCTTATTAGTTTTGCATATTGACCTTAAATGGATAATGATTTAATCACCCTCCTTCATTCTAAACCTGTATAACTTCTTTGAAATCATTCTTAAAAATCTCTTATTTTCTGCAGAAAACAAAGTCGTATAGGTTTGGGAACAACTAATTATCAACTATTAACGTCACCTTTTCTTGTGGTGTTGGTGTGTGGTAACAAAATTGTGTTGCTGTTATCTGTTTTCACTTTTGAGGAAGTGTGTTGCCTTTCACCCACACATTAATGAGCGTGTGCATTACCTGGTCTCATGGTGTGTTCCTAAACATCGGACGCAGCAGTAGCGAGCTCCACATGACACACAAGTGTAGTTTGAAGGGAAGCCGCACACTGCACAGAAATGCCTCTGTGGAAACTTAGAGGGCTCGGCACATGCAGTCAGGTAGTTCGGACCCTCACTAACACTCAAGTCCTGAAAGAATTTAAAAAAAAAAAAAAAAAAAAGAGAGAGAGGGTAAGAGGTACAAAACATACCCACAACTCCAAAAAGTAAAAAAGAAACCATTTACCTTATTCTTTAACACATAAGTAAGCCTATGGGTGAGACTTCCGGTTTATTACTAGCTATTAGAGGTTTGCACTTACGTCACGATTTGGTCAGTTACCCGGATGCGTGGCCATATCAGTGATAGACGGATGTAAACAACAGCATGGACTGCACGGTTGATGTACTACTAAATATGTTGTTCTGCTAATTTATGCTGTCTAAACATGTGGAAGCTGCTAAATAATATAGAGAATGGCTTAGTAAGCAGGAAAGGCCTCAAAATTTTGACAAACTAAAGTTAGTAGGTGGTAAAGATACGTACAAGCAGTATCAGTTAAAATATTCACCTAATATTTCACCTACATGACTGGAAATGATAAGAACAAACAGGAATGTTGTCAAGACTTTTGCCCTGGAAAACCTGGTTTAGTTTGGCCAACCACAAATGCCTTCTTTCCTCAGACAGTTTTTTAAACTCTTCTCCTTGATTTGTTTCAACTTTTGGTAGTCTATAGCAGTGGTTCCCAACCACGTTCCTGGAGGCATCCCAACACTGCACATTTTGTATCTCTTCTTTGTCTGATACACCCATATCAGCCTTGCGTTCAGCCCCGACAAAACGATGCAAAACATTTTTTCAAACGGAAACGGTGGTGCGTTGAACACCCTGTTCTGATGATGCAAGAGTCGCAAGTATGGCAGCTGAGAAAGGCCATTCTTTGTGTTATTTTTGAAGAATTTTTGGAGCCTGATGAAATCGGTATAAATACGCATTTAATACTGCAAAATACGCCTGATGTTACAGTCACTGCCCTTACCGTCCAGAAAAAAAGAGAACATCCCAATCGAGTGAAGGGGTTTGTGGAAACTGTGGTTCCTAATTATTGTCATCCAACATTTGCCTCGCATTTCAGGATGAAAAGGATAATCCACTCCTTACCTCCGAGACTGTGTTATGATCTATATGACCTTATTATTTTTATTGCGAGTAACGTTATTAAGCTTATCATTATTGCTGATCACTGTTGTTGTGCTATGATATTGTAATATTTACCATTATATAATCAGAGGAGTACAGAAAAGTTTATGAAAGTGTTACTCCACAACACAATAGCAAAATATATAAATATGTATAGTATTTTTATGTTACGTTAATCTGTGTCTCTTTAATACCACATGGTGTATATACACATTGCTGCTGATTGGGCTTTTTTTGACACACCCACCAAACAAGAGAAAACGTATCTCAAACCCCGTTGCATACCGTTTCCAGGAAATACGTCGTTCAACACGGAAACCGTAGCAAAACGTTGGGCACCGGTGTGAACTTGAACTTGCGCCAGGTCTTGGAGTCTCTACTAATGAGCTGATGATCTGAATCAGGTGTGTTTGATTAAGAAGACACGGAAAACATGCAGTTTTGGGGGGCCTCCAGGAACATGGTTGGGAACCACTGGTCTATAGTAGTCCAAATGGTTTTCCCGGTCTGACCAATTAGTACAGCCCAAAACATGACAATAATTGGACATTTTCAGCAGCAATAATAAGCTAAATATGTGAGTTTTATTCAGATCAGTGGCATTGTTTACATTCAGTGCTGCCAACATCGCTGACTGATGATGCATAGTGAAAACACTCTATAGAGAAATAATGAGAAAAACAACGTGCCGTAAACGGTAAAACTGTTTGCACTACAAACCAGTGTGCTCATTTAAGATAATGCATTAAAATAACAGGCAAAGACACACTAATTTGCTATATCAAGCAGCAAAACTAGCTGTTTTGTACAGCTAAAAATAGCTGGAGGCGGATGAGGCCGGAAGCAGGACCCATAAAATGTAACTTTTGAGGACTAGGTTAATCTTAATAGTATTGTAATAACATTTTTATAACAAATGCTACCATGATATATGAATACGGTCATGAAAACGATGTCGACGAAAAACATTTTAATGGTCCTAAAGGATCACGTTCTTTATGTTATTCATGTTATATTCACCCGAGAAATGTGTGTGAGAGTTTCTCACTGGGTTTTTCTCAGCACGCAGTACTAGCGAGTGACAGATGCGTTACCTCCTCCTCCAGAAGAGTCTGGAAGTTTTTGCGGAACCTCTGCTTAAAATGATCACCCCTTGTCTTCTTCCTCCGCTTGCCTTGAAATCAGAATCCATCGGGCGAGAACAACAAAGACAGCACAAATGTCATCGTCGGATACAGTTGGTAAAGAAGGGTTCAATGCGAGCAAAAGGATGGGGGACTGATGCATAACACCGACTCGATTCGTTACCGGATTCGTTGCTCTCGTCGAACTGCGGCAGCCGCTTGACGAGCTGCGGGAGGCTCGCGTGAGGGTCGTCCTGGAAATTGTCTTTCTCGAGAGCCTCGAGCTGGCGGGTTAAACGGCGCTGGCGCGTCGCGCTGTCCAGGACACGCCGCTGGTTGGGATCGTGCGAGCGGACTGAGGAGGACAAATCATCCGAATGTGAACGACAGCTGGGTTTACATGATCAGACAATAGCAATGCATAGAAAAACTGTTAACATGTTTTGCCGCAAATAACGAGAAACGTAGGGTTGGAGACAGATAGACAAGAGTTGCGTTGTGCATTATTTATTTATTTTTGTTATGTACTGTTTTTACCCAAAGGATAGGCTACAGAAATTTAAATGGAAAGCATACTTACCGGTTGTTTTCTTCTCCGCCATGCTCGGAAGTTTAAAATGAGAACCAGCGTTTTTCTTCTTTTGATCTGTGGAGGTTTTCAGTCTGCTTATGCACTACTGCCCTCTAGCGAACTGCTGTGCAATGATCGTTTCTCAAGAGATTGGAGTATCCTCTTGCAGTAATAAGGTGTAGAATTGGCTAGGTGGCGCTGTTACAAAAAAACGAGGGTCCTAGAAATGCAGTCCTGAAACTGCAGTCTCCGGTACTGCAGGATTATTAAGACGTTTCGTCGAGGACCACTAGGGGGCCTCAATAGACCTGGTGCATAATGGTGCATAACTTCTAACTGAGAAAAGTACCACTGAGCTCACACTTAAAGGATTTAATTGTCAGGAGATCAGATTATTATAGATAATCCTAAATATGGGCTATTGAATCATAAAAGTTAACGTTATATTAGTTGAATGCATGTTACACAGTGACACAAATTCAGTGACATGTTTCGTCTATTCTAGTCCTCAAACCGCATGCAACAGTCTCAGCCTTTTGAGGATAAACGCATCTGATTTATGTCCTTCATGTATTTCATGATTTTTAAAATATCCCATTGGAAGATTCGTATGAACTCTACAAATGGAATTTATTTGTGAATGTGTTTAGCCTATGAATTTTCAAAAGTGGGATGAGTTAAAAAGTTAAATAGGGTGACTTCAGGTAAAGTGCACCACTTTTTGTAAAACATGTCATTTAGATACCTAGATGTTTTTTTCTTTACTTTTCTTTATTTTGCTGACTTTAAGCTATAATATTTAAGTTTAAATACAGTTCATATAAAGTGTTATTTCCAAGATATATACCAATACATATTTTGAGGTTGTGTACTCCAGACAAGTTTCTTTTTAGGTAAAGTAGGCCAGCTGGTCTGGTAAAGTGGGCCATCCCTTATTTATAAAAAATTATTCTTTAATTATTTCTTAATTAAAAACACATGATTTATTAATGCATACTGTATGATCAGATAAACATTTTTAACAACATAGGCTATTTAACAAATCCAAAACATATATAACCTACAAGTTATGGGTAAAATAAATAATGTGTAAATCCACATCTCAATTCATGCATAAAATTCCAAACAACTGAAAGAACATGTTGTTGACATTAATTTGATGAAATCTTAAAAACCAGAACATTCAGGAATCAGAATATTGATTATATATATTGACTTTACCTGAATTCACCCTACCAGTTAGAATGAGGTTGGATTAATAAAACTTCATCAGAAGAGTAAACTTGGGTCAAGTAGATGATTGAGCTCACAGGTTTTTGTACTTTTTGCTATTAAATATACTATTACAAAAAATACGATTAAATATATTTTCTGTAGTTTAATGTATGAAAGAGAATTTGAGTAGCTAGTACAAAAGTAACAGAATGTCTTTTGTGAGAATCCATAGGCTACTCTTTCACACGCCTTAACTTATAACAGGCTATCAACTTATTAAATAAATCATCCAAATAAAGTTTCTCTTTCTCTAGGCTATTGTTTACATCTAAGCGCAAGATGCTATAAAACAGACGTAGCCTATAGCTATATAATGTATTGAGCTAATGTGTTGAAAGAAGGCTGAGCTTGTATTAGACGAAAATGAAAGTGTTGCTCACTGACTGAGAGTGATTTACTCTAAAGCGCAAACCTCTCGCAGCACTTTAAGCCTCTGAAGAAAAACGGTAAGTACGTATCATGTATTTCCTCGATTAAAATTCCATCATTTACAAAATGTCTGTTAACTTCATCTGTGTTGCCTTATTATGTGTGCATGAGATTTTAAGTACGCTACCACGGGTATAATAACAAATTAGGGGTGTTGCCTTTGTTGAATCTGTAAAATATGTGCATAAATCATTTTAGACTAAATGAAATATACATATTACTAAAAATATACCTAATAATACCAACAACAATAATCTGTGCATGTGTTGACGAGATTTTAAGTGCATTATCACGGAGCCTGTATGAGCCTATATCAAATTTTGCGGCGTTACGTTGAAACTAACAAATGGGGATAAATCGTCCATCAGAAGCATTCTTCGCTTCATTCTTCCCTTCTAACGGCACTTTTCACAAAAATATTTTTCCACTAAAATCAGGTTGCTCTGCATTGCGTTTAGACAGGTGTAATCACACCCCAGTGTTGCGCTTCGTATTTTTACCTTAATATTGGGACAGGGTAAACAGAGAAGCCGCTACGCGGCGCTGGAGCAAGATGACAAAGCAAAAACAGTAACAACATTTCACTGAGTTAGGTGGAATAGCACGAACAGGCGTGATCAGGGACAGCACGGTGGGTTTGGGGGGATGGGCGGCCAAAACGAGGCACTGTGCCCCCCTTCCCCTCCTCCCCTCTCCCTATGAATCCATTATGGATTTAGAAAGTGAAAGAAATAAAAAAAAACGTAGCCTCATCGATTGCACATTGAACCCTTCACACCCAAAATATCGTCCCGTTTCAAAGAAACAGCTGCAGGGTCTTTTTTGTCGAGCGCAAGCGGTGTGTTGTGTTTTCAGGTGAAACATACTGATTAAAAGCAATAATATATATATATATATATATATATATATATATATATATATATATATATATATATATATATATATATATATATATATATGTATGTATATTTAAAAACATGCCTTCAGAAGTGGATCAGATGTAGGCAAGGAATAGTAAGGAATAGTAGTTTGTGTCCTTGATGTTGTAATATGTAGTAACCATTTCTAACCATTCTTTTTTCCCCCTAATTTTGGATTCAGGAAAGACAATGGAGCGTGCTATAGACGACTTAAAGAAAAACCTGAACAAATCTGGCTTAAAGGAGGCCTCTTCCCCTGATGGATGTCATTTCTTTCTGTTTTTCTGCCCTGTTATTTCCCGTGCTGGAACTGACATTGACAATGCATTGAAGTACCTTGATCAAGTGAAAGGTCACTTACAAGTGTGGGAAGCTAGATTAATGATAAAACTTATTAACCGTTTTTTTTCTTGATCCAATTAACAATCCACTTTTAACTGCCTTACAGCTCCCAGGCCAGTTATCATGGTGGTGTTCCATCTCACGTTTGACCCTGAGAAAACTATATTAGACAGCAACATTGCTATAACGACAGAGAACATATCTGCAGTGGACTGTCTGTTCAGTGACGATGGATTACTGACATGTGAGAAGAATACGAATGCAATTAATAAAATTGCACAGGACTCAAAATCAAAGGTAGGCCTATTGATCACCATGCCCTTTACACAAACCGTGATGATGTGTTTCTACAGATATGAACAAAAAGCAAAGTTTTACATATTTAAATGTGGATTTATAACACTATAACTATTTTTATATTACTTTGGCATAAAACTAGAAAAAAACATTTGCTGCAAAGGTTTTTCTAATACAGTGGCTAAGGGAGTGAAGGTGAAGTTGTCAACTTTTTCTTTTCTGTCTGCTGCAATCAGTTTCTTTATATATATTTTTTACATGGAAATGCTATTTGCTGTAGTCTCTATCCACTTTTTTCTTCAATTTTCGGTCCATTACCTATATAGGGAAATACAGAGAAGTTTTCACTACAAACCAGAGTGTTCATAATTAAGATAATGCATTAAAATAACATGGTAAGACATATCAATTTGCAATATGCATGCAGCAAAATGAGCTGTTTTGTACAGCTGAAAATAGCTGGATGTGAATGAGACCGGAAGCCTGACCCATAAAATGTACAAATGGCCGAGCCCACTCTTGCTGGGGGAAAAAAAATGTGAATAGGTGTTTACCATGACAACTTCCACTTCAGGGAAAGCTGGAGACATGTAAAGGGTCCGAAGTGAAATGTTAAATGTGTGTTTTGTTGAATACAGATATACTGATATTTTAATTTCCTTTCCAGAAACAGACTTTATATTATTGCTTGAAAAGTAAGTATTCCAAGCTTTACATTCTTCATTAGTGAAATGTTCACTTTTACAGGTTAATATTGTAATTAATAATTATATTATAAAATAAACAAAGGCTCATGATATTATATTCTATATAAATTCTCTTTGGTATTTTTGCAGAAAATCATGGAAATCCAGGTCTACTTACAGACCAGGATGGAGAAAATCGTCCCTTAATGTCTAATGAATTGTCAATACATCAGGCGAACACAGTAGAAGACGTTCCTTCAGTGGAGCATGGTTTCTCCTGCTGGGATTTTTTTTCCTGTAAATGTTTCAAAAGTTCAAATTGACCATTTTTGTGATTTTCAATAGTAACTGTTAAGTATTAATTGCAACAATACACCGCATGAAGAATATTAGTAATAAGTAACGGGTTAGCAGGTTCTGTGATAATATGTCTATGTAAAACGTAATTCTATAACGAAAAAGTAGCCTATAGATAAGGTTCACTTTTTAAATAAGTGTTTTGTGATTAAATAGTTAACTGCAGCATAAACACTCAAATATTTGCACGGCAGTCTAAAAAAATGTTATGCACACAAAACAATTGTAAACAGCTGTTTAACCTGCATCTTACCACGATTTGATTCTTTGATTCATTAAATCTTTCCATTGCAAAACACAAGCCAAAGCAGATTAATTGGTTCTGAACCGAATAGGTTCTGAGATCACAGCATGAACATCTTTCTTACGGTAGAAAATAAAATCTGGAGTTTGTGCTTGACTGCAGGGTCAGAATTAACATGCTGCCTATGGCGAGCATTTATTTTTCCTTGCTTGGTAGTGGAATCTGGTAAAATAGATTAAAATAGAATTAAATAGTTATTAATAAATAAATTACTAATAAATGCATAATTACCTAACTAAAATTTAAAATGCATTTTTTTTTCACATATTTTACAAAGATTAAACATAAACCGTCTGAAATGGCCCAAATTGCATAAAAATCTATTCCAAATGATACAAAAAAAACAAACAAAAAAAAGGTTTTCATTTACATAAACCATTAACTGAATATAAAAGCTCAAAAACTGCCAATCTGGGGCATACATATATCTAAAATGGAAAACACTCTGCAGTGGTCGCACCACATGATATTTCAAATTCTGTCAAAATTTACAAGCACAGAATTGGCCACCTAAACAAAACAAGCTAGCTTTCCACAAAAGGTCACTATGAAATTTATAATAAAAATAAATACTTGTAGCAATAACTTAATATTTATTGTTTTTTTGAGGTCATTCCACATGATATCCAAATGTGGTGACTAAATACCAGCCGTTTATAAGTTTTTTTATTTATTTATTTTTTAAAAAAAGAGCGTTACAAACCTGCTTGATGCTTCCATGGCTCATTGGCAAATTGCTATATGATGCAAAGTCCTGTCTTTGAATGGATGTCAACATAAAAGTCCCAAAATGGTAGTTTCTTGATGGTTGCACCACATGATATTTCATAAAATGGAAATCATCGGACAAACTTTGTTTGGAATTTATGATGGAAATATAAATACAAATGCTTAGCAATCTTATACAGGATTGCACGTTGGAAATCATGTCAAATAGTGCAGAAAATTAATCAGAATAAATTTAGCGTCATTTCAAAGACGTTTCCAAAACAGCAGTTATGGCCGAACGGTTGCACCACATAATTTTTGACACTTTGAATAAGAGAAAAATTACAAATAACTAATCTTCTTTGAAAATTTAAAGTGGGTCCATACATAGGAGAGGTACTTTATATATATGACATCTTTTCAAAGCATTTAACAGAAAATAATTTCTATTTAATAGATTTTTTTTTTTTTTAACGATGCTGTATTTTAAAGATAATTTTGTAAAATTCAAATAAGCTTTACAGATCTTTATTGGAAAGGGTTTAAAAAAATGTCATGGTTGTTCATAAGCCATAACAATTATTGCACACGCACCTTTGGAATAGGCAGTAGCCAGTAGTAGACCTTTCTTACTGAAAAACACTAAAAGAAAGATGCCCAGGGCTCCTGCTGTCCAGCATAAACAAGCCATAGTCCTGCTGCGGTAGCAGGTTGAAGCATTGCGTCTGTAATGTCTCTATGAGCAACACCAAAATGCTTTTTTCCCCTTTGCTAGCTCATTTTCATCTTTGACTTACAGCTTGTACATGCAGTGTTATATACTGTATTTAAAAATCCTCCACCATCCCACTTGTGCGTATTTTTCAGAATATCAGTACTGCTTGAATGCCATTACAATACAGTGCCACATTAATTGGTTAGTTTTCACTGGGTGGTGCTTTACAGATAAATCTGAAATTCCTTGAGCATTGGCCATCATTCAGTTTCCCAGATTTGGTTAGTTCCCCGCAGTCCTCTTTACCCATGCTATTATTTGGTTCTCCTGGTTCCCATTGACTGCAAAAAAAAAAAAAAAAAAAAAAAAAAAAAAAAAAGAAAGAAAAAATGTAATCACAAAAGTACATACAGTACATACATGCATGCATCAATAACACAGTGCCATGCCAAACCACTGGTATAAAAGCATATAGTGCCCAAAAATATTTAATTAACAACAATAAGGGAATTCTCAACATGCTAAAATCAATTTACTAGGAGTGCAACGATCTCTTTAAGAGTGCAAATCAGATTTTTCAACAACAACAGTAGGCTAAAATTTATGTTGACTATAAGGGAAAGTCTGTATTTCAGATGCTGTATTTTATCACCTTTGTTGTTGTTTTGCATTTCACTATGGTGAGACAACATTGACAGTCATCTTGTAATTGGAAATGGTAAAAGTTACCAATAACAACATAAACATTCAACAACCGTAAACGCTATACTAAAACCATATGATCTGGCTGAGAGGATATGGAAGAGCTACAAATATTCACATGCCTGCTGTTCATGGTGTAGGGAGTTCCGTCAACCCATCTCCATTGGCCAGTTATCGCATCTGTAAGACCAATCCAGTAGGATTCAGATGAATGGACAGCTTGTTGCACAATAAAATCCTGAATGAAGCAAACAAAATATACATTACATGTGATTATTTTCAATTTATATACAATGTTTGTGTCTGTGTATCACTAACCCACTCCCTGGAGTCCTTCCCCAGGATGAGCAGCAGGGCGCCCTGTCCACCGCAGGATGAACGTGCCGTTTGCCAGTTCACTTTATCATTAGAAAATGTATAGCAGTTGGAAAGAAAAAGTTGCCACCCAGCTTTACAGCGCAGAACAGGTTTATCTAGAAGAGAGAAACAGTTTTATAACATATTTTTCATAACAAATTCATTCATTCATTCAAAGTCAGTTTTGTTACTGTCTATATATATTGTATATATACTATACATACATTAATATACAATATACATCATATACATTAATAACTGCTTACGCTGAGTCAAATTCATTATTCTGCTCTCCAGATCTGCTTTCAGTTCACCAAGCATCTCCATAAATCTGTCATCTGTACACAGACAAGAACTAAGCATTCACACTTTCATGTTCCTTCTTGTTTTTACCATAAATAGGTTTAAATTCAATTAGTTACTTTCCCTTTTCTTGAATTTTGGTGTTGTGAAAACATCATTTTGTACTTACAGTAAGTTACATTGATACGCCAGTAGGTAGCAATAAATGACTCGCTGACTGTGATGAGTGATTTACTGAGTCATTATCAACCAACTCATTCAAAATCACTGATTCTTTTAGAAACAAAACTCCACAACACTGTGTGTTGCCCGTAGAGGCAAAGGTTGTTTCTTGGTTTGGCTTATTAGGGCCAAGCACTGAAGGTGCGAAGGCACCTTTTGTATCTGTTGGCGTTCTTCTTCTTCCGCTCTTAAGTCTATGGCACCCCATAGATGCGTTTGTGGGAAAGTTGTGAAATTTGGCACACAGGTGGAGGACAGGCTCAACATTAACCATAACAAGTTTGGAGTCTCTAACTCAAACTCTCTAGCGCCACCACAAAATTTCAGTCATTTTATGCTAATAATGTTTGAACCGTAAGGAAAGGAAAAGGAAAAGAAAATTCTTTTTTCCTCTGATTCCTTGGCTCATGCTGAGTCAAATGGACACCAAAATTTCAGGTTTTTCCGCTATTTTGAACAGTTCGTAAAACCTACTTTTTTGAACTCATCCTAGATGGTTGTCTGGTTTTCACCAAAATTAGCTCAGATCATCTTGAGACCATGCTGGCAAAAAGTTCTGGAATTCAAGTTGATTAGTCAAACCTTTCTTGAATAATGTGCAAACGAATTCTACAAAAAGTGCACAAAAATGGGTGTGAGGCTATATCTCCGCAACGGTTTGGGATATTGAGACCAAACTTGGTGAGTGTTATAACAAGCATGACCTGAGGCTACCTGCAGTGTTTCGGCGTAGTGCCACCTAGTGGTCAGGAGATATGAAAAATGGCTATTTTTGCTTATAACTTCTCAATGGTTTCTTTAGGTTCGGAGGAACATACCGAGTCGAACCATACCCAATTTCCCCATGTCGGCCATTTTGAATTTAGTTGTAAAATGCTATATTTTACGAATGCATTGATGTATCGTTACAAAATTCGGTATGTGTCTCCAGTACCTTGCCCTGACAGTACTCAAAAAGTTTGGAGCCAGCACCACCTAGTGGTCAAAAGTTATAATAAAATTGTGAGAAATGTTTATAACTTTTGTTTAAATTAGCCTATTATAATGGTCTTGATATATTCCTTGGGTCAAGCCGAGAACATTGATACCAATTATGCTAAAATTGTTCAAACTTCCCGTCTGCCATTTTGATTAATGTTGAAAACCTACTTTTCCGAATTCCTCCTAGACTGTTGGTCTGATTTTCACCAAATTTGACTCATCTTCAGACCATGCTGGCAAAAAGTTACGGATTTTGTGTTGATATACAAAACAGTTTTCATTTAACACATTAACAAATTTGTTAGAAAGATGCCAAATTGCACCTGAGGCTGTATCTCTGCAAAGCTTTGACATATTTACACCAAACGTTGTATGTGTCATGATCACCTCACACTGACCACGCCACTTCAATTTGGTAATAGCACCACCTATTGGTCAAGAGTAATAAACTATCCATTAACCATTAAAGGTGCAATAGGAGATCTTGGACCATACTGGAATAGAAGGGAACGAATGTGTTGACCAGCTCGCAAAGAAGGCCCTGGAACACTCACAAGTTGAGTTACAAATAACAAAAAGTAAATCTGAAATTAAGAGATTGATATATATTGAAGTTGAAAAGAAATGGCAAAAAATATGGGAACATGAAAGTAAAGGGAGGCATTTATTTAAGATCCAGAAGTATGTTGGCAAAAGGAGAGTACATTATGGAAATAGAAGAAAGGAGGTTATCTTAACTAGACTGAGAATAGGACATACAGCATTAAATAATAGTTTGTACAGAATTGGAAAACATGAAACGGGTAAATGTGATAAGTGTCGAATACCAGAAACGGTTGAGCATGTTCTTTTAATGTGTGTCGCGTATGAGAGGGAGAGATATCAGATGTTCCAGGAACTGGAACTGTTGGGATATAATAGTATATCTTTAAAGACACTCTTAAGAGATGGATCAATGCAGGTTGGAATATTTGAAATATTGTTTACATTTTTAAAGAAGACAAGATTAATGGAAAGAATTTGAAAATTTGAATGTTGAGCTTAGATAAGTAAAAGTGTTTTTTTTTTCCTTTTTTTTTTTTTTTTTTTGAAAAAACTTGTCGCCGTAATCTATAACCGTGTGCGTTCCACACTCCAGACCAGTAGGTGGCGGACATGCACCTTTACGTTGGTTTGCCAATCCGCCAAAAAACTCGAGAGAAGAAGAAGAAGAGAACTTGGAAAATGCTAACTTCAGCCTGATAGCAATGAAAGTGAACGTCCCACCCTCCCTGCAAATCGCAGTCCAAAGTCACGCCTCCCGAATGCACACAGACTAGATGACCAGAGACAGTATTACTACAATACATTGTAACACAGAGTTGAAATGTTCAACAGCACAGAATAGGAAAACTGTGTGTTGCTAATAATGCAGGGGAGACGAGAAGATGGCGTATTTTCCCCGAGTTTAATAAAACGCCTCAGGTCTGTCTGCAAAGCGTTCGTGAACGTGCTGATGACGTATCCTGTTTGCACGAACAGAGTGCGCAGAGGTATGCAAATACATATTTGACAGGCAGGTAGGAAAACCATTCAAAATGCTCGAACCGAGAGTTTTGATTAGACGAACATTTCCTGGTCCTATGCCTTCCACTGAATATATAAATACATAGAAATATATTTAGACCACTTAACTTAATGATTGCTATCCACATGTGAAGAGACTTCCAACCAGCATAATAAAAAATGTTTCTGAAGACAATCACCTATTGCACCTTTATTTATGAAATTTCCAAAAATGCTAATAACTTTTGACTGCATTAGCCTAATGTAATGAAACTCGTCTCAATCCCTTGAGTCATGCTGACCCATAGATACCAATTATAGCATAGTTGGCCGAACCTCCTGTCCGCCATTTTGATTTATGTTAAAAACACAACCGTTGGTCCAATTTTCACCAAAATGAAAATCAGACTGTGCTGACAAAAAGTTATGAATTTTGTGTCGATAGACAAAGCTGTTTTTGTATAGCAATGCAACAAATTTGTGCCATGATGCCAAAATGACTCTGAAGCTTTATCTCTGCAAAGCTTTGACATATTGACACCAAACTTTGTGTGTCATTGTCACCTCACACTAAACATGCCACATTGATTTGATAACAGTGCCACCTATTGGTCAAAAGTGATAACCCATTAAATCATATTACGAGTAGATTTATATGAATTTTAAGGCTTTTGGAATAAAATCATTTTAAAATTGCTTCAGTTTCAGTTGCTCTGATGTTTGCTGCCTTGCTTGCCTAGTGCTTGGCCCCATAATTGCTGCTTGCAGCTATATTTTTGGTACTGTTTTTGTTATTGGAGCAAAAATACACAAAGTAACTGGCAATATGTCTATTGCACTGGTGTATAAAAACAATATCATGCTCGTAATCGTATTCGGTACAATGTCACTCTTGCAAAATTACATTAGTTAGCTTATTTATGTTTAGGTTTAAGCAGTATTTAATGAACAGTTAAAGTCATTATGAAGTGCTATATGAAATATAAATCTTAAGGTAAAATCTCACATGTATCTTGTTGATTTGAAGAAAGCAAAGCTAAAGAAGACGTCAGATTGGCCACTTCATTCTCTACCTTAGTCAGTTTACTGTATTGGCGTTTCACTGTGAAGAAGAACAGACACATACGTTTGCAAAACAAAGTTAAATGATGGAAAAACACTAAGCACATATATGGTAGCTGAGCTTTTAACAAATACACTAGTCAAGTTTTTAATGAACAATTGAAGTTATTATAAAATGCTATATAAAAAAAATAAATCTTAACGTAAATCTCACTCAAGTCTTGCTGGTTTGACGAAAGCAAAGCTACAGAAGATGTCAGATTGGCCACTTCATTTTCTACCTTAGTCAGTTTACTGTATTGGTGTTTCACTGTGAAGAAGAACAGACACATACAAAACGAAGTTAAAATGATGGAAAAACACTAAGCACATATATGGTAGCCAAGCTTTTAAAGGGGTCATCGGATGCCTATTTTCCACAAGTTGATATGATTCTTTAGGGTCTTAATGAAAAGTCTCTAATATACTTTGATTAAAAATTCTCAATGATTTTGTAAAACAACACCCTTTTTACCTTGTCAAAATGAGCTCTGCAAAAATCATGTCATTCTAAGGGGTTGTTCCTTTAAATGCAAATGAGCTCTGCTCACCCCGCCCCTCTCTTCTCTCTGTGGAAGGAGGAGTCTGTTTACTTTAGCCGCATTTAGCCGCGTTTAGCCGCTAAACTTCCTAACTACCACATTATAAGGAAAGGGGATCGCAAAGATTAATAAAAAACCCTTATACACACTTCTGCTGTAAGTGAAGCTGGATCACAAATGATTTGCGCGAACATAGACGGATATATGCAGATCGGGAGGTGCATTCCCTTCACAAACAAATGTAATCCACTGTATCTTCAGCGGCTCAGATGTTGGGAGTAAATGACGACCACTTCATTACATCCAGCAACACAACACCTCAATCGCTCAATCTAACTTACATCCCTGCTCCGGCATCGAAAACAAAGAGGGCGGACTGATACAACTGATCTAAGGTAAGACGCTCATGTCAATCAACTATTGTGGGAGCGGCCTCTGTTGGTGTGGCGGCACACCGACAGGCATCTGAGAACGGCTTGATTTGAAAAAGGGGATATTATTTTTACAGATTAATTAAAAACCACTGCATGGATTTTTATCATTATAAGGTAGATTTGTACACTGCCAACACACATTAATGTTCAAACAACATGAAAAAGTGAACTTAGCATCCGATGACCCCTTTAACGAACTATACACTAGTCAAGGTTTTAATGAACAATTGAAGTTATTATAGGATGCTATATGAAAAATAAATCTTAACATAAATCTCACTCAAGTCTTGCTGGTTTGACAAAAGCAAAGCTACAGAAGATGTCAGATTGGCCACTTCATTCTCTGCCTTAGTCAGTTTACTGAATTGTTGTTTTACTGTGAAAAAGAACAGACACATACAAAACGAAGTTAAAATGATGGAAAAACACTAAGCACATATATGGTAGCCAAGCTTTTAAAGGGGTCATCGGATGCCTATTTTCCACAAGTTGATATGATTCTTTAGGGTCTTAATGAAAAGTCTCTAATATACTTTGATTAAAAATTCTCAATGATTTTGTAAAACAACACCCTTTTTACCTTGTCAAAATGAGCTCTGCAAAAATCATGTCATTCTAAGGGGTTGTTCCTTTAAATGCAAATGAGCTCTGCTCACCCCGCCCCTCTCTTCTCTCTGTGGAAGGAGGAGTCTGTTTACTTTAGCCGCATTTAGCCGCGTTTAGCCGCTAAACTTCCTAACTACCACATTATAAGGAAAGGGGATCGCAAAGATTAATAAAAAACCCTTATACACACTTCTGCTGTAAGTGAAGCTGGATCACAAATGATTTGCGCGAACATAGACGGATATATGCAGATCGGGAGGTGCATTCCCTTCACAAACAAATGTAATCCACTGTATCTTCAGCGGCTCAGATGTTGGGAGTAAATGACGACCACTTCATTACATCCAGCAACACAACACCTCAATCGCTCAATCTAACTTACATCCCTGCTCCGGCATCGAAACAAAGAGGGCGGACTGATACAACTGATCTAAGGTAAGACGCTCATGTCAATCAACTATTGTGGGAGCGGCCTCTGTTGGTGTGGCGGCACACCGACAGGCATCTGAGAACGGCTTGATTTGAAAAAGGGGATATTATTTTTACAGATTAATTAAAAACCACTGCATGGATTTTTATCATTATAAGGTAGATTTGTACACTGCCAACACACATTAATGTTCAAACAACATGAAAAAGTGAACTTAGCATCCGATGACCCCTTTAACGAACTATACACTAGTCAAGGTTTTAATGAACAATTGAAGTTATTATAGGATGCTATATGAAAAATAAATCTTAACATAAATCTCACTCAAGTCTTGCTGGTTTGACAAAAGCAAAGCTACAGAAGATGTCAGATTGGCCACTTCATTCTCTGCCTTAGTCAGTTTACTGAATTGTTGTTTTACTGTGAAAAAGAACAGACACATACATTTGCAAAACGAAGTTAAAATGATGGAAAAACACTAAGCACATATATGGTAGCCGAGCTTTTAATGAACTATACACTAGTCAAGTTTTTAATGAACAACTGAAGTTATTATAAAATGCTATATGAAAAATAAATCTTAACGTAAATCTCACTCAAGTCTTGTTGGTTTGGCGAAAGCAAAGCTACAGAAGATGTCAGATTGACCACTTCATTCTCTCCCTTAGTCAGTTTACTGTATTGGTGTGTCACTATGAAGAAGAACAGACACATACGTTTGCAAAACAAAGTTAAAATGATAGAAAAACACTAAGCACATATGTGCTAGCTGAGCTTTTAATGAACTATACGCTAGTCAAGTATTTAATGAACAATTTAAGTTATTATAAAAATGCTATATGAAACATAAATCTGAACGTAAAATCTCACTCAAGTCTTGTTGGTTTGAAGAAAGCAAAGCTATAGAAGATGTCAAATTGGCCACTTCATTCTCCACCTCAGTTAGTTTACTGTATTGGTGGGTCACTGTGAAGAACACAAATATAAATTTGCAAAATTCAGTTAAAATGATGGAAAAACACTAAGCACTTCAGTTATGCAAAGCCTTTGCTAGACGTGTTTATTATGGCACATCTATTTCCTATTTACACTTAATAAACAAAGTTTTTAATTACTCATTTTCACATGATCAAAATCAAAAGCAATGGAGTTTCTAGAAAAACTTACACTTTACAGAGACTGTGATTAACAGAGCCATGAAGAGTATGATAGTTCCACAAATCAGTAGAAAGCACCCTTTACTCCACAAGCGATCTACCGAGGATAATACAGAGAGGTAAATTACAATTCTAATTTACAATCAAAGATTAATTATTATTCTTTGCTCTCTCAATAATATGTTATCAGAGATAATAATCTTTTCAGATATTTGATTAAACAGATTTGATTGAACAACCCTAAAGTCTACGAGCTGTTTCCAAATGTGTTTATACTGTTATGATTACAAAAACACTGATATGATTACACATCCACATGTTAAGGCTATTACTTCATCTGAGTAAAAATCAAAGCCTTCAGCTATAAAGTTAGGTCTTCAGTAAGTACTTAATACTTAATGTATGAACTATAGGTAAAGTGTTCACTAAATGCAGTGCAGGATGGTATGAGCCATACCTTTCTTCATGAGTGATGGCCTCGTGTTCGTATCCTCATTTAGTACAAAGTAAAGATTGCTCTGTGAGCCGCTGCTGGAGTCCTGAATATGCTTAAACTCTGCCATTGCAAGCCTGTGAATGTAAGAGGAACTGACAAGAGTTTATATAGTGAGAGAAAGGAAAGAGGAAAGAATAATTCTTAATCCCAAACCTAAAATAGGAAGTCAGTACATTATGAAAGAAAAGACTGTGACGAGCAACAAAATATAATGGCTGCATCCAAAAGCTAAAAATGCTGGCTTCGCAGACAGAACATGGAGGTGGAAAGGCAACAAAGCACATCTGAACCCAATGATCGTGTCACATTCTGTGTACTAGAGATACCTTCATCTTTCACCTGCTGCAAATGGTCAATTATTGTCATGTTTTGGGCTATACTAATTGGTCGAACCGAAAAAAAACATTTGGAGTACTATAGACTGCCAAAAGTTACAACAGATCAAGGAGAAGCAAAAAACTGTCTGAGGAAAGAAGGCGTTTGTGGTTGGCCAAACTGAACTAGGATTTCCAGGGCAAGAATCTTGACAACATTCATGTTTGTTCTTATCATTTCTGGTCAGGTAGGTGAAATATTAGGCTAATATCTTAATTAATACTGCTTGTACATATCTTTACCACCTATTAACTTTAATTTGTTAAAATATTGCGCTTTTCTGCTTACTAAGTTTTCTCTGTATGATTTAGCAGCTTCCACACATTTTTTTTTCCATAGTTTATTCAGCATAAATTAGCACAACAACGTATTCAGCAGTACATTAACCGTGCAGTCCATGCTGTTGTTTACATCGAAGTATCGCTGATATAGCCTCACATCCAGATAACTGACCAAATCAGCCAAATCGTAATTGCAAACCCTCTATAGGGCAAAAAAAAAAAAGGAAGGAAGAGGGTGAAAACTGTTATTTTTTTTTTTTTTTTTTTTACAGTTTCCAAATAAAAGCTTGCAGGCCACACAATACAATACTTCCCTATTAAAGAGAATTAAAACAGCTTATAAAGCGATTCTTGAAAGTTCTTCAAACAAAACTATTTTATTATAAAACTTTACTTTATTATAAAACCATAGGTGAAAACCTTTTTACTGGAACAAGTACTGAAGTGTGAAAGCCACAGATGGCCTAGCTGTGATGTTGTCATAAAAACAACATTGCACTCCTGCAGTTGTACCTGAGCTCAGTAGATAATAAAAGTTAATAATAAAACATTTGATTTATATTTGCTTGGAAGCTTTTACATTACCTTAAACTGCAAGGAAGTTATGCAAAGTATTGCTTTTATATGACTTTAGAACTGCTAGGCAGTTATGCAAAGTATTGATCTGAAGGTTGGGTTGATTAGAGCAGAGCGTTTCCAAGAAATCCAAACCGAAACCGAAGCCATTATAGATAATAAGTGTGAATGTACAATGCCCGCCACTAATATTGGCGTCCTTGGTAAATATGAGCAAAGGTGGCTGTGAAAATAAATCTGCATTTTTTTATCCTTTTTATCTTTAATTTAAAAAAAAAAAATCAAACAATTAATTTATTTTCACAGCTACCTTTGCACATATTAATATATAGGGTAGCGCGGTGCATGCCCAGTATGTGGTACTTTGTAACATGTGAGGGGCACGTTGTAACATAACCATATGACAGCTTAAAATGTTATCTGATTGAATGAAAAAAAAAAAAATATACACGACAAAAAACAAAAATATTTTGTCAATAAAATAAAATGGGTAACATTTTTAAATAAAATAATGCCGTTTTTTTTTTTTTTTTTTTAAATAATCTAGTTTTTGAGTTCCACAATGAACACATAGCAACCATGCGTGGGACGGCCCTGATCACAAAACACAGATATACAGTATAGTTCAAAACAATGTGCGCAAATAGATGAAACACATTCAGACATTCAGAAATACACTCCCCTTCCTCCAAACACAGCTCTCATAGAACACGAGACACATAAACGAGCCAAAATGCTTTGCATTTCTTGAAATAATAATTTCTCAACATTAAACATCGATTGTCAGTCTTTATTCACCTGTTTCTTGTGGTTTCTTTTTTAAAATCCATTAAAAAGTAAATAGTTAAAATTACATGGCTAATGTCACAGAATAGCATAGTTTAAGTGTTGCTACGGCAACTAGTAAATACCGTGACCTTGGTTATGCTGGCGTGTGTGGAAATATTTAAACCACGTGTGTTACAACTAACCCCGCGTTTCATTCATTTACCATATTATGTTATGTTTATTTTTAATTATCAAAAATGGTAATCTATTTAAGAAAGACAGGCATCATTCAAGGTGTAGCCAACCAGTCAATATATATTTTAATATGTTTTTTTTTTTTTTTTTAATATGGTTGTTTGCTGACTAGAAAATGTCCTGTACAGCAGTGACCTCAAAAGGGAAACAGAACTGTTTATTCAGCATTTCTTAAAACAATGAATAAACTCTCAATTTTATCAGAAACTTTGGTGTACAGGAAAGAGGAATTCGCATTGAAAAGTGTTATGCTTCAGCAAAATTCAATTTCAGCCCAGCACAGCGCACCAGAGGCCTTTATTAGTCTTTATCAGACTAATATGATTTACAAATAGCTTCGTATGAAAGTGTGTTATTGAAGTGTGTAAATGAAAGTGTCTGTACATAGATTGTTTGCTTGAAATCAATGTAAAAACTGTTGCTGCGTAACTTGTTTTTATATAATCCTTATTGCATCTTTTCACAAAAAGAGCCAAGGTAAAAGTGAAAAGACTTTTATTCTGACTTTTTCCTTTCATTCTGAGACACAGCAGGCAGCAGGAGCGGTAAGTAGATCGGACGCAGTCTGCAGCCTAGAGACAAATGTGTTATATTCGTGTATTAGTGTATGTGTGGGAGAGTGTGTTGTACGTTTCTGAATGTGTCTTGAGAAGTTTCAAGTGCACGGTTGAACGTTGCAAAAAGTGCACGTTTAAAACAGTGCTAGGTTTAATGACTTAATACCGTGTTACAGATGTCAGAGCTTTCAGCTCTCAGTAATTTAAGCAAGTCTAAATGACTAAAGCCATATGTGATAACATGCGATTTTAAGAATAGTCTTTCTTTATAAAATAAATAAGTTGCAGGTGCAATAATGTTCGGTGTTGATGATTTATAAAGAGAGCGAAAGTGAAAGTGTTTAAAACTTATATTCAGTTTTACATACAGAGGGCAGTAAAGAACAGGACGAGGCAACAGTCTCTATGACTAAGCTAAAATAACGGTCAGTACTACACTGATGATCAGCTAATCAATCAATAATCAAGAGTGAATTCAAATTTTTTTCAGGACAAGATTAAACAACAATCAAGTACCATTACATAAAAGAGTTTAATAAGAAGAAAAATGATCCGGCTGCAACTAAATGAACTGATTGAAGGTAAGATTTTGGATTATTGAATTGATAAAGTGGGGAAACTTGCTCACAAATATCATAACCTTGTCTTG
The DNA here is from genome assembly GCA_036247105.1 of Cirrhinus mrigala. Lineage (NCBI taxonomy): Eukaryota > Metazoa > Chordata > Actinopteri > Cypriniformes > Cyprinidae > Cirrhinus > Cirrhinus mrigala. Next base: position 23,648,020 of record CM070011.1, on the reverse strand, counting down.
AGTCCATGTTCCAAAAATGCACAACTAAAAACGACACACTCTGTTCTTCATCTTAAAGGAAAATACTACTTTATAATTGAGAGCGGCAAATCACAAATTTTGCGGAAGGAGATAAAAGGTCATCTCCTAAAGCGTAGGCCTGGATGGAAGGAGGTGCACAGTGTGGATGACTGTAATGTGATTCTGGTTTTCTGCCCCATTGTTTCACGGGCAGGAACTGACATTGATGCTGCTTTGAATGAACTTAATATGTACTCAGGTAACTTCAAGACTAAGCACCAGAAAGTTACTTAGATATTGATGTATATGAGTAGAAATACTTTTCACACATTTTCAATCTTATTGTCCTTTATTTGAAACAGAATCCAAACCAGCTATTTTCATGGTGTTCCACCACTCATTTGACCCTGAAAAATTTATACCAGACAGCAGCAGAGCTGTAAACAGGAGAAACACACTCACAGTGGACTGTCTGTTCCATGAAGACAAGGGATTGTTGAAATGCCACAAAAATGAAGAGGCCCTGGACAAAATTGTTCACCTTCTCAAGCCTCAGGTTTACGTTTATCTGAAATTCATTTGACAGAAATACTCTTTCATATGTCTAACTCGTTTTTTGAGACTTTGGTCATGTTCAGCATGAGAATCCAACTCTTTAACAGTGTAAATAAGTCAGAATGCATGACATCCCCTTTAATAATAACCATGAACTACATACAAAGTAGAAAAAATGCACCACAGTCACACTGCATTAAGCTACAGAATTCAGGGAATATGTTTTTGGTCCAGACTAAATCAGTGTAAATCCTTATTTTTGGTTGACCTTGCATTAATAAGGGACAAAACAAGTCATGGAAACAATATTTTAAAGATATATATTTAATTATTTAAGTTATTTATTTGATTAAATATGAATTTTGAACATATACACTAAATGTTTTTATAAAGCATTTCTAGCAACTACAGTGCCCTTCGCTAATATTGGCACCCTTGGTAAATATGAGCAAAGGTGGCTGTGAAAATAAATCTGCATTGCTTATCCTTTTAATCTTTCATTCAAAAAATTCACAAAATTCTAACCTATCATTGAAGTAAAACAATGGAAAGCAGGGGGAAAATCTCATTATGAAATAAATGTTTTTCTCTAGTTCATGCTGACCACAATTATTGGCACCCAATTATTGCAATGTCCTTTATTCAAAATAACAGCTCTGAGTTTTCTCTTTTAATGCCTGAAGAGTTTGGAGAACACCTGACAAGAGATCAGACACCATTCCTTCATATAGAAACACTCCCGATGTTTCAGATTCCCAGCTCCATGCTGGTGCTTCTTCTTTTCAGTTCACCTCATGCATTTTCTGCAGGGTTTAGGTCAGGCAACTGGGACGTCCATGGCAGAAGCTTCATTTTATGTTCAGTGACACATTTTTGTGTTGATTTTGATGTTTGATTTGGATTATTGTCCTGATGGAAAATCCAACCACAACTCATTATAGAACTTCTAACAGATGTAGGCAGATTTAGATTTTTTTATCTATTGGTATTTGCTAGAATCCGTGATGCCATGTATCTGAACAAGACGTCCAGCACCTCTGGCCGGAAAATAAGCCCTCAACATTAAAGATCCAGCAGTATATTTAACCGTGGACATGGGGTATTTTTTGTACCAAACCCATCTGGTGGGTTTGTTGCCAGAAAGCTTTTTTTTTTTTTCATTTAAACACAGAAGCCAGTCCCATTTGAAATTCAAGTTTTTGACAGTTTTGACAATTCAGTGTTTGTCAATAAAACATACCGTTGAATATGCTGAAGTTTGTTTTTGGATGATTAAGGAGGATTTTTCTTAAAACCCTCCTAAACAACATGTGTTGATGTAGGGGCTGTTTGAATTTTTTTTTAGCCTTTTGACCCCAAGACTCAACTAATCTCTCAATCCTCCTGCTGTGATCCTTGGAGAGTCTTTGGACACTTAAACTCTCCTCCTCACCATACATTAAGACGATATAGACACACATCCTTTTCCAGGCAGATTTGTAACATCTTTAGTTGATTGGAATTCTTAATTATTGTGCTAATGATGGAAATGGGGATTTTCAATTCTTTAGCTCTTTTCTTACAGTCACTTTCTATTTTGTGAAGCTCAACAATCTTGTTCTGCACATCAGAACTATATTATTTGGTTTTATTCCTTGTGATGGATGATTAAGGGAATTTGGCCTATGTGCTCCTCATATTTAACATCCTGTGAAACAGGAAGTCATGGCTAGACAATATCATACTCCTAGTCATTCTAGTGTGCTAAATAAATGCAAATATGAATAGGAATATACTTCAGAGATATTTTACTCATTATAATTTCTAAAGGGTGCCAATAATTGTGTCCACCATGCATTGGAGAAAAACATTTATTTCATAACGTAAGTTTCTCCCCACTTTTAATTGTTTTACTTCAATGAAATTTTAGCATTTTGTGAATTTTTTTAATGTAAGATCAAAAAGATAAACAAAGCATATTTATTTTCATAGATGTTTTTGCTCATATTTACCAAGGGTGCCAATATTAGTGGAGGGCACTGTAAGTAAAGCAATAAAAGTACCAATAATTTTCCCTTGCACAATCCTTGCATGTCATGTCTCACTGTCACATGTGGATATTGTCATTCTTATATAATCAAAATAGTCAGCATTGGTCTGAAATATTGTTAATTGATAATTAATTTATTTTTCATATTCTGTGTTATTATTGTGTGTTCTAAGTTATTGAAACTTTTTACATAATTTTACTATATATGCTTTTCTCCCTTTTAGAAACAAATGAAATATTCTCGATTCATCATCATTCTGGTTGTTTTTTGTTCTTCCCTTGTCTGTTACAAATTAATACAGGTGAGAATCTGTCAGTGAGTATGAGTAGATGATGACTGAATTTTCATTTGAGATGCACTGCCTTTTTACAGTGTAATATAGACTTGTTTGATTCATATTAATGTCTCATTTTATCTGATTTTAGACAATGGATTTTAGATTATTTGGGTAAACTGGTGTTTTTTTTTGTTGTTGTTGTTTTTTTTTTTGTTTTTTTTTCATTTCAATTGATCTAATTCAAATTCTGCATTTTTTCCCCCACAGAGGGTGTGGAATTGGTGAAAGAACAGAGGAGAAATTGTTGCTCATTATCACACTGAGTGTAACTTGAATCTATAAAAAGCTCTGAAATGTGTTGTGTTTCAAATAGATGCATGCAGATTGATAATTGGTGTGCTTCATAGCCTGCATAAACATTAATATTGAGACTTTAGATTGAGATGTTCAGTGTTATGATTAAATTACAGTTGTATTACATATGTTGTACTTGTAGGGGCATCCTATTATAGCCAAAGTTTTTGTAGGGGCTTAATGTTACTGATCTCTAATATCACACTTTGACATGGATATGTAAATTATAAAATAAAGTGAATCTTGATTGCAAATGCGTCTCAGAATCTATAAATGCTACAAAATTCAAACATGATACTTAAGCATAAGATGTTTTTAGGATGCACATTCCCAATAGTTAAAGAAGAACTATAGCAGAGGAGTAGGGATAATTAAGGTTAAATGTTTAATCTGATCAAAGTCTGCAGACTTAAAAGGAAAGATCTAACTGACTTGCTTAAAGAACTACATCAACAGTCTAAAAGGACTGTTTTCCTTTTACTTTTAACATCAATCTTTATTGGGCCTTGAGTTTATTCAGTCATATCAGGACTGATTTGCACTGTCAACTTGTAATATCATAAATTCATAATAGATTATATTGTCTTAAATAAGAATGTTTTATTAAACGTTAAATGTCTTCTCCCTGGAAAATATGCAAGGGAAAATTTTTGCTTACTTATGTTAAACCTTTACTACAATCTGGAATCCATGTGTATCCACCTTATTTTTCAGCACGGAAGTAAGCCGTTTTCTGTGAATGTACAAGACTTCCAGTTCATTAGCCGCTGTGAAATAGCAAGAAGAATAACAAAGTGCAGTAAACAGTAAAACTGTTTGCACTACAAGCCACTATGTTCATAATTAAGATAAAACATCAAAATAATATGGTAAGACACACCTCTTTGAAATACCAAGCAGCAAAACGAGCTGTTTTATACAGCAAAAAATAGCTCGAAGCTGATGAGAGTGAAGCCTCACATATAAAATTGACAACATTTAAAAAAAAAAAAAACGGTAGATATTGTGAAAATATTTCAGTCATATTCTTAGATAAAACAGATGCAAAAATAGCATAACAGGTATTAACTGTACTGTCTGGTCCTGTCGACCAATATTGCAACAAAGTGAAAGGACTTTTATTCTGGGGGAACCAGAAGCAGCAAGAGCGGTAAGTTGACACATTGCAGTCTGCAACCTAGAGACAAATGTGACGGTGTTTATTCGGTGCTTGTGTTTTTTTTTTTTTTTTTTTTTTTTTTTTTTTTTTTTGTTTTTTGAATGGGTTATGTTTCTCATGGTGTTTTGAGAAGCATAAACAGTCGTATGGTCAGTGACATGAATATATATGACATACGCTTTTAACACCGACGTCACATTAAAACTGTTGGGAGAAACTTTGACAACTCCAAATGAATAAAGATTGGTCTAATTATCAGATTTTAAAAAAGTTATTTCGCTTTAAAATGCTTATGGTATTGTGTTACAGATGCAGGAAGCGTGTTTTATGCGTATTTTTAGTAAGAATGAAAGTGAAAGCGATGGCAGTAAAGAGCAGCACAAGACAACATAGTCTCATTTATCGAAAGTGTTAGTTGTTGTCTGACAGTGTTAGTAGTAAACATTGACACCTCAGCCTGATCAACCGGACCCGTTCCTTCAATCACTTTTCAAATGTAGCAACACTTAAATGAAAACTGTCATGGCTTGGGTCACCTTATGTGAAGGGAAAAATCAAACAGATAAGTGATAATCAACAGGTTGTTTAACAGGAAGAAGAAGGAGAGAAAAATGAACCAATACCAGGTCCAGGAATTGGAGCCATTCGAACCAACTGAAGGTAAAATCATTCAAGTAAAGATTTTGGATTATTAAATTACATAAGTAGACTGTTTTTTGGTATTTGGTTGTCTAAGTCACACCTTAATATACTGTTCTTGCTAATTATTAATTGTCATATCTAATTTATAATTACTGACCACAAAATCTGTACTAGCTGTAACCTTGTTTTGAAAAAGCACTTAAAATTTCATTAGTGTGGTTCTGTTACAACACAAATAAAGCTTCAAATACCAAATGATTAAAAAAAAAAAAAGACTATTTGCTAAGATGAAAACTAACATGTTGTTCTTTATCTTAAAGGAAAACACTACCTTATAATTGAGACGGTCAACTCATGCATTTTGCGGAAGCAGATTTCAGATCATTTCCAAAAGTATAGGCCTGATTTGAAGGAGGTGCACAATGTGGACGACTGTAATGTGATTCTGGTTTTCTGCCACATTGTTTCACGGGCAGGAACTGACATTGATGCTGCACTGAATAAACTTAATGCATGTTCAGGTAACTTCAAGATTAAGCACCAGCAACTTAGATATTGATATGTAAGTAGAAATACTATTCACACATTTTCGACTATCTAATTGTTTCTTTATTTGAAACAGCATCCAAACCAGCTATTTTCATGGTGTTCCATCACACGTTTGACCTTAATAAAACAGTACCAGACAGCAGCAGACATGTGACCAGGAGAAATACACTCACAGTAGACTGTCTTTTCTATGAAGATACGGGATTGTTGAAATGTGACATGAATGAGCAGGCACTGAAAAAAATAGTTCGGTGTTTCAAATATCAGGTAGCGTCATAGCCCTCTTTTTTTATTTTAAGTTCATTAAGGTGTGAAACTAATTATGCAAACAGAATTTGTAATTGTTAACTGTAATTTTTTAAATAACTTCACAAAGCTTTGTTTTAAAGTTTATGTCCCCCTGTTTCTGTTGTTTTGTCCTAACAGCTATTTTGCCTGTAGCTCATTTATTATATAGGCATGCCAATTCGTGTCAGTTAATAGTGTTATCAAAGTTTTGCATAATTTAAAAAAGCTTTGTGTTTTCCCAGACTGAATGGACACCTTTGGGTGAACCAGGCAAAATTAAGCAATATTGTGCATATATATGTAAGTTCTTTTAATAACTTAGTAATATATTGCTTGTTTCCTCTTCAGGAATGTTGTCTACGAATGTGTATGAGTTATCTGTGCTGTTGTTGCCGTTGGATATTTGGCAAACTGCAGGTGAGAAAATCTGAACCCAATAATTGTGACAAAATTTTATAAACATTTTATTGGACCTTATTGTTACATATGGAACAGTTGCTCAGAGGACTAAATATAACCATAGCGTGTAAGTTATTTTATTTTATTTTTTTGTTACTTGAGTGTTCCTGGTATTACTTCACAGGCATTATGCAATGCAATGTGTAATTGCTTTAGAAGAGGAACAGATGAATCTGGTTCAGTAAGTACAACTTTAATTCTGTAATATGAGAAAAAATATGGTAGTGAAAATACGCAATATGTTGCAATGTAAGTTTTTATTTCTACCATGAATTGGCTGGGGGTTATTCAGGCTAGAGCTTAAACCTATTGCTGCTGGGTCACCAACACAGAGCTTTAACCACTGTGACATAGGTTCCTCTCAGAAAACATTAATCATCCATAAAAGTATAATATGAAGAGTTTAAGTATTATGAAGAGTCACTTGTGACAAGAGAGGTCTTACAATCCTACTTAATAACAGGTTGAAGCTATTTTTAAGCCTTTCCTCATTTTAGAAGCAATGCTGACTACATATTTTCATGTGTTTAACGAGATGTAAGATTGTCAACTGTATGGTCAGACTTGCAGATCTGATAAAAAAAAAAAATAGTAGCGCAATAAATTGTTCTTCAATCTGATTCATCAGAACGATGAAAGACGCAAACTGATTGAAGATGAAGGAAAAAATGTCTAGAAAGTAAGAATGAAAACCTAAAGCATGGTAAGTATAACATTTTTTGTCATGATATTACTTGTCTTTTTAGTTGTGAAATAAGTGACAATTAGCTGCTAATTGAAATTCTGCATTTTTCCCCCACAGATTTTGACAATACGAATGATCCAATAAAATAAATCATTTGACAAACAAGTTAAATGATGCAGGGAGATTACATCTGTTTATTGTGCTGAGTGTCATTACAACTTTAATAATGAGCTCTAGAGTATGTTAAGTTCTGATTAGATACATGCAAACAGATAACTGTTGTGCTTAGTAGCCTGTGTGAACATTAATATTGAGACTTTAGATTGAGAAGTTGTGTGACGACTGAATTACAGCTGCATTATTTCTATTGTACTGTTCCATTGTAATGGGACATAAATCTGTAACACCAAAATAAAGTGACTCTTGACTGTGAATGTGTATGTGTTGTTTATTGTCTGTGGAAAATAGAAGTCAAACAAATATCAACACCACTTAAACACAAGACTGTTTTTATGTTTATCTTATCAAAAAAAATCCATGTTAACCAAAAGCGGAGTTTATTCTGATGCCGGACAATACTTGATATTTAACAGCATAATGTGTTTTAGATGTTAATGTTTTACATTTGTGACCCTCGATTATTTTTTTTTTTATTGAGATTTATATCATCTGAAAGCTGAATAAATAAGATTTCCATTGACATTTTATTGACAAATTACAACCATTTAAAAATCTGGAATGTGAAGGTGCAAAAAATCAAAAGTATGAGAAAATCACCTTTAAAGTTGTCCAAATGAAGTTCTTAGCAATGCATATTACAAATCAAAAATTAAGTTTTGATACATTTACAGTAGGAAATTTATAAAATATCTTCATGGAACACTATATTTACTTAATATCCTAATGATTTTTGGCATAAAAGAAAAATCAATAATTTTGACCCATGCAGTGCATTTTTAGCCACTTCTCCAAACATTTTGTATATTTCTCCTTATAGCCCTCCCCCCATAATCTGGTGATCTGAATCAGGTGTATTTAAAAAAAAAAGGAGACCTACAAAATGTGCAGAGAGGTGGGTCCCCCAGGATCAGGATTGAAAACCACCGAATTAAGTTAGTTTATTTTAAGTTAACCAATACATTTCTTCCTTTTGAAGAGCATGTTATAGTATTGTCAGAGTTTAGCAAGAGAGGACCCAAATGCAGAATGAACAGGGGAACAATGTTTATTGACAGAACTGGAGACACAGAAGGATGAGGCAGCGAGGCACAATAGGCCAGGTCACACAACAGGGCTAATGGGCTGGTTGAGGATGGAGAAACTCCAGACTCTGTGGCAAAGGAGACTTGGTAGAAGCCCAAGGAACCACAGGCTTGGCGCTGGGGCAGCACCAACCAGGGAGGACTCAGGAAACGGGGCAGGAACCAACTTGACAAACACACAGACAAGACAACAAGAGACAAGAGATAAGACCAAAAGCAAACTTGCAAAAAGTATGACTAGGGAGAATAAAGAAATAAAACTGAACAAAACTGAAGGGCTGAACAAAAAGTAAGAAATAATTACTCATTAAACTTACAAAAACAAATGGATAGCAATAGAAAATGCTAGAAGCAAGTAACTAGAACTACAGGCAAAAAAAATAAAAAAATAAAAACCCAAGACAGCAGCCTAGCTGAAAACTAGAAAGGGGAAAGAAGAAGAAAAAAAAAAAAAAAAAAAAAAAAAAAATAATAATAATAATAATAATAATAATAATAATAATAATAATAATAATAAGTTAAAGAACTAAACCATAAGAGCTGGAACTAGACTATAGACTAACCCCAAAAACAAAATAAAAACTGGAGTTTAACAAGAGATAAAGGGAAACAAACAAAACAAAACTAGACAATAAGTACTGAGTAGCAAGTTCTAACAAGACTAAAGACACTAGTGAAGAGAATGCACACAAAACAAACCATCAAAGACAAGAGGGAAATGGGCACAATATAAAGGGAACAAAAGCACACGAGGATCAGGTGAACACAATTAGACAATCCAGGACTAAACAAGTGGGCGTGGTAACAGAAAATGAGGAGGCAGGACAAGAGGAGCACATGGCCAACACAAACAAAGACACAGCCATGTGCTGAGGCACAAGAGAAACAAAGAGACATTAAACAAAGACAAAACTGACAAGGCTGTCAGGGCAGGACCCTGACAAGTATAGTGGTATGTAATAACATTATTTAATTATCTCAAGTTTTTTTTTTTAATTCATTTTAATAATGAGTACTTAGAACAGGTATTTGACCATTACATTTCTAGAGCCTAAACCAGCTGTTTTCATGGTGCTTCATCACACATTTGACCCAGAGAAAATTGTGTCAGACAGCAGCAGATATGTGACCAGGGTAAATATTTTTCAATGATGAGGGACTCCTGAAGTGTGTGAAGAATTCTGAAGCTCTGTTCAAAATCCAGCCACAGGTATCCAGTTCTTCAAGATAAAGGATAAATGTTATACAGTAATGTGAAGTATGATTACATAGAGAATACAGTCCCAAAATTGTCATTGTTATTATGACATTTATTGACTTGTAACTGTAAATGTATTGACATAAAACCAATGTGGATAAACAACACTAACCTGGACCATAATTTTATTTAGCAATCTTCACTAATATGGAACAGAACTGGCTTATTCAATACAAAACATCCTTGCAAAGTTTGTTTCCAAACTGCTCTATATGGAGGCTATTTCTGGTGAATGGCAACTGTATTAAATGTTCCAAAAAAAAAAAAAAAAAAAAAAAATTACTGTATTACTGGAGGTCAATAGCAAGCTTGTAAATGTTAGATAAATGTAAAAAAATGATCAGACAGAATAAAGTATATGTTGAACATTTAGAAAACTGAAAAATTCTATATTTCTTTTGCCCTCTTAGTGGCTTCTTAGTGGCTCCTCTTTTCATGTCCTTTTATTGTACATTTTCTGCTGTAATCCTTGTTTAGCTCACTAAATTCTGTTGATTGTCTTCAATTTCACTTTGGCTTGAACTGCTAATCATACTTTTCCAGACAAGCCAAGTGAAGAGACAAAATGCATCAGAACTGATACTTGTCCTGCTCTGCATGTCTAGGCCAGACAACACTGCAGCAGGACACGTGATATTTAGCAAAGAGAGAATTTGCAACTACAGATACAGTAGAATGCCTGCTGGGGGACCACAATAAAGTAAATAAAGCGTTAGCAGATATTAAGCAGACAGTCTACTAACACGCCAGTGTTACAAAAAGGCTGATACCTGTCCAGCCAGATGAAGATCACGGCAGAGACTGGAGTGGTGGATAATTACTTCTACATCACTCTTGTCAAAGTAGTTTATAGTTACAACAAAAAAACGGTCTTGATTTTATAGTGATTATTTTGGGAAAACAGTATAGAGGGGCATTTTACCCCAAGGGGGCGTTTTCCCGTTCTCTATTGTGTTAGAAATAGAGAGGAGAGCAGCTCGACTGAGTAGCAGCAGATCCTCTCATTTTATTCTGAGCAACATAAACCGTATATTTATCATAAACCGTCTTAGTCGAATGAATACACGTCTGAAAACCCGTTGTGTAGGCTATTCATTAATATAGGCCATAATGCATAAAGATTATTCTTTTCATAAAGCTATCTATGCTTAGTAATAGGCCTACATATGTCGACATCAGAGGACACATTTTCGTATAAACATCTTATAGCGTAATACAAACGCAACCATGTATTTCTGCACTACATAAGCGCTTTGTGTCTTTAAAAAGCATCTTTTATTATGGTTTAGCGACATCTAGTGGAAATTTTGCATGAACAGACGCTTAGTCATCTTTAATGAAGTCACATAATTGAATCACACGAATAGGTTTTGAGCATATTTTAATGTTTTAATCTTGTCCGAGATCCAAACTATGAAAATATTGAAATATATAGCAAACATTAACTAGCCTATTACATGTGTAAGAACAATCATGATCTAAACAAAGATATAATGATGATCAAGAATAATGCTGAGTTCTATCAGTTTCAAAATGGATCATACAGCTAAAACAGACACTGATGTGAACCTCACTGAAGAACGGAGAGACCAACGTCCTACGACTGCTGGTAAAAGTAACTTTTGAGATAACATCACAATGACTTAAAGTTATATTTTATTAGCCAATATTTTTATTCCTCTTGAAGGATATAAATATTTCATCCTTACATTTGGGAAGACATTTCAAAATAAAATATAAAGCAAAATAAAGCAACTCTTGACTATAAATGTGCACGTCTCGTTTATTGTCTTGTGCTCTCAGAAAAGATGCGTCAGAATAGACTACAAAATTCCAACATCACTTAAACACAAGACTGTTTTTACATTTACCTCATCAAAAGTGCAGTTTATTCTGATACAGGACAATACTTGATATTTAATAGCCCTAATCAGCAAGGGGCCCCAACAGGTAGATGCTAATTTATTCACATTTGTCATGGACTATGAAAATATACTGTATTATATTTTATACTTTAACACATATTAATTAGCACATGTTTAGATTTAAACATTCTCTTTAACAGTCTTCTGTAATCTTTTCTTCTTAAAACGTTTAATTAAATTTCATTGATTGTCTTTTATACATAACAGTCAAATTAATTTCCTTTTGATTTCACTTTGGCTTGAACTGCTAATCATACATTTCCAGACAATCAACAAGTGAAGATACAACAGTATGCATCAGAACTAATATTTGTCCTGCTCTGCATATCTAGGCCAGACAACACTGCAGCAGGACACATGATATTTGTCAAAGTAGAGACTCTGTGCAACAACTCTCAATAATTTGCAACTAAATGCCAACTAACTCTCATTACTGTCAGGTTATGGTTAGTATTAGTAATATAAGTTGACATGTACACTCATCACAAAGGAAAAACAACAAAACATACAATTCTGCATCCAGGAGTGTTTCCATGGGCCCATACATTTTACTACAAGCAGTTTGCTAGAGTAGAGAGATGTCTGTACAGGGGGCAGTGAGCTGACCCAATCTGAAAATCTGCACTACAATTCAGATATCAAAAGCTGGCTTTTGAATTGGTCTAAGCATGTAAACTCTGAAGGAAATCAAGTGCCTTAGAATTTCAATGTCTTAAAGCCAGGAATATTCATTCAAATAATGTTCTAAAACTACACTGTAAAAATAAAAAAACACAATTTGTTGAATCAGCTTAAAATAATTTGTTACCCTGCTGCCTTAAAATTTTAAGTTCAGTCAACTAAAATAAGTTTATTCAACTTGAAATGTTAAGTTGTACTGAGGAACAACTTAGATATTTGTGTCTGCTAAACTTAACAGATGGGTAAGTAACCCAGCTGCCTTAAAATTTTAAGTTGATTCAACTCAAATATCTAAGTTGTCACTTAGTATAATTTAACATTTCAAGCTGAATAAACTTTTTTTGAGTTGACTGAACTTAAAATTTTAAGGCAGCCAGGTTACAAATTATTTTAAGTTGACTCAACAAATTGTTTTTTACAGTGTACAGGAACCACAGAATATATTTAAAAGCTGTTAATGACAGAATTAGAAATAACAACTGATACAACAATGTTATTTAGAAACATGAGTGGTGTACGGGTGATCAGTTTAAATGTCTTTAGGACTCACTAAGTGGGCCGGTACGCACCGGTACCCAGTACCGGCACTTCTGTATTTTATCTTTTTGCGTACTGCTATTTTTCGCGGAGCACTTCTTTTTTTCCACTTCAACCACTGATTTAAGACAGAGGCGAATGTGTTTTCATTTTAAATAAAAGTATCATATCAAAATCCTGAAGGCAATTCTCGAGGTTTGAGCCCCACCCCCAAGAATCGTTATAAACGATTTCTCACTGTGTGTAATTATCTTAATCCTTTGATGTTTTCATGTGTATTATTGTAGTCCTAACTGCCCTTCGACTGTGTTTAAGTTTCATTAAAAAAAAAATCTTAATCCTGTGTCTGAAAAGATAGGAACGTGACGTCACGTCTGAAACTGCAAATGAAAGTGAAAGATTGTTATATTGTGTTAGAAAATAGGGAGGAGAGCAGCTCGGGTGAGTAGCAGCAGTTCCTCTAATTTTATTCTGAGCAACATAACCCATATATTTATCATAAACTATGTCGTATTAGATTTATTCTAATAAGTGCACGTCTGATAAACTATTGTCTAGGCTATCATGCATAAAGATTTTTCTTTTCATAAGGCTATCTATGCTTAGTCATAGGCTTAAATATGTTGACATCAGATGACATATTTTCGTATAAGCATCTTATAGCTTAATACAAATGCAACCATGTATTTCTGCTCTACATTAGCCCTTGAATTTTGTGTTTTTCTGACGTGTGGACCGTGATATTTTATTATAGTGCAGCGACATCTAGTGGACATTTTCCATGAACAAACGCTTAGTCATCTTCAATGACGTCACATAATTGAATCACACAAATACGTTTTGAGCATATTTTAATGTTTTAATCTTAGTTTAAGATCTAAACTATGAATATATAGAACATTGAAATATATAACAAACTATAACATGTTAAGAAGAATCATGATCTAATCAAAGATACAATGAAAATGATTATCAGGAATATTACTGTGTTCTATCAATTTCAGAACTAAACTTAAAACTGATCACCCAGCTAAAATGAGCTGCATTCAAGAACCCAGAGAACAACGTCCTACGATTAATGGTATAGTAACTGTAGAGTTTTAGTGCTCTTTTCTAAAGACTCTGTTTATAATTACATATATTTACTTATATGAATTAAGTTATATTACATTAACCAATATTTTTATTTCTCTTGAAGGACATAAGTATTTCGTCCTTTCACCTGGGATGACATTCAAGCCTACAGAGGACTTCATCAAAAATTTCCTTAAAAGAGTACCAGGTCAGAAGGTGTCCACCGTGGAGGAGTGTGACACCATTTTAGTTTTCTGCTTTATTGTTTCAAGGGCAGGAACTGACATTGACGCTGTACTGAATGAACTTAATGCTCTCTCAGGTATTGTGCTGTTAGTGCTTGTATTATGTAAAATCATTATTTAATTATCTCAATTTATTGTACTCATTTTACAGTGATTACATATAACAACTGTTTGATCACTTTTTTTTTACAGAGTCTAAACTAACTGTTTTCATGGTGCTTCATCACACATTTGACCCAGAGAAGATTGTGTCAGACAGCAGCAGATATGTGACCAGGGTAAATACACTCACAGTGGACTGTCTGTTCAATGAGGATGAGGGACTCCTGAACTGTGTGAAGAATTCTGATGTGATTGACAGAATCCGTCAAATGCTGCAGCCACAGGTATCCAGTTCTTCAGGATACACATTAAACAGTAAATGTAATGTTAAGTATGTTTTTTTCACCACTGTTTGACAATTTTTATCTAAATAAATAGAAAATACATGAGCAAAAATCTCATCATTAGCATTATAATGCTAATTGATAATATGCTTTATGCTTATTTAGAGACAGCTTACTCTGCATCAGAGATGCATAAATAGCTATAATATAATATAATAGAATTTAATATAATATCCACAGCTTAGTTGGTTGTTTAGTTGCTATAAGCCGTGCTTGTAATAGTAAACAATTTTTTTTATAAAACCATTGTGGATTAAGAGCGACAAAGTGAAACATCCCAGTTACAGGATTTTAAAGAATGGTAAATTATATTAATTATATTTAAATTATATTCATTAAATAAATAACTTACGCATCACTCTTTTCTGACACAACAGGACACACAAAACAAATCAGAGATATCTACTTTCGGTGAGTATGATTTAATTTAAAAAAAATATATATTTTTGTATAACGTTATATATACTGTATTTATATAAAATAAATAATTCTTTTTGTTAAATGCCTTATTATATATGAGGGTTAAATTGCCATCCTTTTGATATCGCAGTGACTTTGGTTAAACTCCTAATCATTATTTTATTTTATTTTTTTTTCTAGATATAAGTGATCTAGTTTCGTCAGAATTGATCATTGTCCTGCTGGGTATGTCTGTGCGTGAGACAGCTGCAGTTGAACACATGATATTTGGCAGAGAGAAGAGTCAGGCTGTTACTGCTCCAGCCACCCAGATGAAGATCACAGTTGATACTAGAGAGGTGGACGGGAAGCAGGTGGCTGTAATCAACATTCCTGACTGGTTAAGCTCTGAGCTCTCCACAGAGGAAATACAACAAAACATACAGTTCTACATCAATCTAATTCCACAGAAACCTTACACTTTACTACTAGTCATACCAGTGAAGCAGTTTAAAGAAAAGGAAAGAGAGATGGAAAAGAAAATTAAGGAGATTTTTCAAGACAGATTACTTGAGATGCCCATGATCCTTTTCACCGCTACTAATGAACAAGAAGAGGAAGAGATCCAAAAACGTAACCTCAAGCGAAAATGGGGAATTAAGTTTCATGTCCTGAAAATTAGTCAGAATGTGTCTCTATTCGAGTGGCTAAAGATTTGTTATTCCCAATTTCTTTCAGATTTGGGGCTCAAGTGATGCTTTAAAAAAACCAACAAAAACTCAGAATATCTAGGCCTATTTAAAAGCTATAATACCATAATATTGGTTAATGTTAACTGTGGTGACTAATTGTGTTTAATTAAAAAATATGTACTGTAAAAAGAGCATGTTTTCTGTTATAAAGCTATTATTATTAGCAAATCTTGTCTTTGCAGAGCATGTGATATCTTAAAGTGAAAGTTACTTAAAGTGTTTTTTTTTTTTTTTGTTTTTTAATTGTGAATGCAGCAGGTATTTAGCAGATGCTTTTTTTGGCATACCCCTTAAAGCAACCTTTAGTGACTTGTGTTTTTTCCTTTTGTGTCTCAGCATGTTGGAAATAAAGATCTAAACATAAAATACATGTTTGTGTATATCTAGCAATGCATTGTCCTCTGAATCCACCATGTAATTCATCTACAGCAGCTAAATGCAGCACACAAAGTCTACTTTTGAGTATTTGATAATATTAAAGGCTCAGTTCCTCTAAAATGAAATTTACTCATCCTCATGTTGTTCTACTTTAAATGCTCTCCAGTGTAGCTCTTAAATTGCCTTCACATTTACACATTAAAATAAGGGATGTGAAGGTGAATAACAGAATTATGCTACATGTCATTTGTTGTTCCAGCTAATTTGAATTGCCTTTGTAATGATACAATGGTGAATACAGAACTATTATTTTCATTTGGAGTGAATTATGTCTTCTAATTTACAGTAATACAATTTAAATATAAATCTGGATCATCTAACCAAAGCTGCTGAAAACATTGGCTCCACATTGGCTAACCCTGTGTATTACATGTTAAACGTCTTCTCCCTGGGAAATATGCAGAAGGAAAACTTCACTGTAATCTTTTCTGCTGCTAAAGGTGGCACAAGCAGATGGTAAGTTTAAAGGGCCAGTTAATTTTTCACATGGGCAATAGGTATTCTTTATTTCGTTTAGATTTACACAATATATATAAAATAAAACTCCCTTTTGAAGAACTTTGCAATAAACATGTATTTTCATTAGTGTATTTCTGCATCTACAGCTGTATATTGATAGATATAGATATAGTTAAAATATGCTTTTAATAAGCACGTTAAAAAGTGCTTCATTTTGCAGTAAAGTTTTGGTTAAGAGTTAACTGGTTAAGTTTGTGTTTAATTAGCTGTGTTAATAGTTTTGAGAGCAATTACACTACTTTGGAGAAACGTGTCAAATCGACAGAGAAAACCCGTAATATGAAAGTGCGTAGGCTATATTGTCAAAGTATTTGTTTCTTAAATAAAAATCGATGCAAAAAAGCCTAATAGGTATCATGCAGCCAACTGTACTGTCTGATCCCGTCGACCAAGGAGGGAGAGCAACAAAGTGAAAGGACTTTTATTCTGGGTGAGGCACTGCGGGCAGCAGGAACAACGCTATCTCACGGTAGGTAGACACAATTAAGAATGAGGAAATCGTACGATTTTTAATGAGAAAACATCACCTAACGAGTCAGTTTTATATATGAAGTATCCTTGTACGTTTTTACAATGCAAACTTTTAGTCATTATGTAGCTAGATCAGTGATTAGGAGTCGAAAACTTCGACAATTCCAAATGATTAAAGCCCGGTCTAATTATCAGATTTTAAAAATGTTCTTTTTAAATACTTCTGATATTATGTGGATGCGAGCGTAGGCCTATTTTTAGTAAGAATGAAAGTGAAATGGATAAAGCTGTTGAAAACAGAGGGCAAAAGGCTTTTTCTGATCTTTCACCCAGTGAGAATGAATTACCAATTTGTTGAAGAAAAGCTAAAATATCGCGTTGTATATTCTTTATTTATTTATTCATCTATTTATTTATTGATTTATTTTTTAGATTTGAGGGTACTAGGGACTAGACACGTCTTAAGTATAGAAACAATGCTTTATATTTGATTTAAGCAGCCTCAAAAAAAGAAAAAAAAAAAAAAAAAAAAAAACACCGCAGGCTTCTGAGCAGGAATGAAACGTGTGACATCTTTGACATCTCAACCTGACCGTTCCTTCAATCACTGTACAAATGTAGCAACACCTAAATGAAAATTGTAATTGGTTAGGTTAACTTATATAAAGGGTAAAATCAAACAACCAAGTGATAATCAAGGGTGAATTTATTTAATTATTTTAGGGCAAGACTAAACATTGAGAAAACCAGTACAAACAACAGTTTGTTCAACAGGAAAAAGGAAAAGAGAGAAAAATGAACCAATACCAGGTCCAGGAAATTGAGCCATTTGAACCAGCTGAAGGTAAAATCTTTCAAGTTAAGATTTTGGATGATTAAATTGCATACTTTGGTATTTGGTTGTCTAAGTCACACCTTAATATTCTGTTCTCCCTAATTATTAATTGTCATATATATAATTACCCATCACAAAAACTACTAGCTGTAAACTTGTCTTAAAAAAAATCACTTAATATTTCATTAGTTCTGTTTCGACACCAGTAAAGTTTCAAACAATTACAACACTCTTTGGCTAAGATGAAAACTAACACGCTGTTCTTTATCTTAAAGGGAAACACTACTTCATAATTGAGACGGTCAAGTCATGCATTTTGCGGAAGCAGATTTCAGATCATCTCCAAATACATAGGCCTGATTTGAAGGAGGTGCACGATGTGGACGACTGTAATGTGATTCTGGTTTTCTGCCACATTGTTACACGGGCAGGAACTGACATTGATGCTGCACTGAATAAACTTAATACATGTTCAGGTAGCTTCAATATTAAGTGCCAGAAAGTTACTTCAATGTTGAGATGTGAGTAGAAATACTAATTGTTTCTTTATTTGAAACAGCATCCAAACCAGCTATTTTCATGGTGGTTCATCACACATTTGACCCTGATAAAATTGTACCAGACAGCAGCAGACACGTGACCAGGAGAAATACACTCACAGTTGACTGTCTTTTCTATGAAGATATGGGATTGTTGACATGCGACATGAATAATAAGGCACTGACCAAAATTGTTCAGTGTTTCAAATATGAGGTACTGTCTTGCCTCTTTTTTTATATTAAGTTCATTGAGGTTTGTGAACACTAATTATGCAAACATGATTTATAATTGGCAAACACAAAGTTCTGGCATGAAACACTAGATGGCACACTCCAATAGGTCTAACTCAATATGACATAATGACATCATTATCACATCTCACAGCTGATTGGTTCTCTCCTGTATGAGCTCACTGCTGAACAGTCAAACATGTGTGGTAGCAGTTTGCAGTGCACTTCAGAAACATCTGAAATCAACATCTAATAGAAGTGAATGCTCTTTTAATCCATATCGCTGTGTATATTGCATGGTCTGCCTAACTGGGCAACAATAAACAAGTTGAATGTTAGCAGTGAATGTTAAACAAGTGTCATGTTATCAGTATGCATCGTATGCAGGAGCAAAATGTTAAGCATCCCTATATATTCTCAGATTGAATGGACACCTCTGGCTTAAATGTGGACTAGGCAAAATTAAGCAGTGCTGTGCAATGAAGAATATTTATATAAGTTATTATACCTTTTACTTAACAATATATGGCTTGTTTTCCTTACAGGGACATTATGTTGAAAACCACCAAAAGAATGAATGGTACCTTCTATACATGCTGTATAAATGTCTGTGCTGTTGTTGCTCTTGGATATCTGGCAAACTGAAGGTGAGAAAATCTGAACACAATAACTTTGATAAAAGAATATCACTGCTAAAATATTTCCATTTTATTGATTCTTATTGTTTCATATGAAACTGTTACTCTGGGGACTAAATATAACCATAGAGTAAATGTCCGAATTTGTTTGTTAGTTAAGTGTTGCTGATGTTTTTGCATAGGCAAACATATGGGACTACTTTACAAGTAGAGCCATAAACATTTCTTCACTCGGTTTCACCAGAGCAGTGAAAGAAGCAGACTGATAGATGCAGATAAAGGACTAAATGTCTAGAAAGAAAAAAGAAAAAAAACTAAAGCATGGTAAGTATCACGTTTTACATGAGATTACTTGTGGAAACTGTTCTTTTCAATTGAGAAATGAGGAACAATTAACCGCTTATTGAAATTCTGCATTTTTCCCCCCACAGAAAATATAAATGATCCAATAAAATAAATCAACCGACAAAGGATGCAGAGAGATTTCAACTTTTTATTATGCTGAGTGTCATTACAATTTCAAACTATAATAAGCTCTAGAATGTGTTAAGTTCTTATTAGGAACATGCAAATAGATAGTTGTAGTGCTTCATAGCCTTCATGAACATTAAAGGGGTCTTCGGATGCCCATTTTCCACAAGTTGATATGATTCTTTAGGGTCTTAATGAAAAGCATTTGATTACTTTGCTTAAAATTTCTCAATGGTAGTGTAAAAAACACCCTTTTTACCTTGTCAAAATGAGCGTTGCAGAAATCAGCCCAATCTGTTGCATGTTCCTTTAAATGCAAATGAGCTCTGCTTACCCCGCGATTTGTACATACACTGCCAACACACATTTATGTTCAAGCAACATGTAAAAGTGAACCTTGCATCTGATGACCTCTTTAATATTAAGATTTTAGATTGAGAAGTTGTGTGATGACTGAATTACAGCTGCATTACTTCTATTGTATGGATTCATTGTAATGGGACATCAATATATGATAGCAAAATAAAGCGACTCTTGACTGTAAATGTGTACGTCTCATTTTTTTGTCTTGTGGTCTCAGAAGAGAGGAGTTGGACTTGGCTTCTGTCCAGGGGGTTGTTCTGCCTATGACCCAGGAAAGGCTCTATATAGCCTCCTCATGACCCTATAGGACCAGAGACGTCCACATGTCTTTAACAAGTCTGAAGTCTTTTTAAAAGAGGTGTTAAGATGTAAGGTTAATGTATATCCAGCCTTTTACTTATATGTTTTAATCCATTACTATGTTCAAAACAGTTTTTCAGTAATCAAATTCTATAATAAGAGTCTATCTACCATGACATATAGGGAAATGTGTGACACAGATATTACAAAACCATACAAATAAAGTATTTATTTTTGATATAAGTCAGGGGTATTCAATTAAAGTTCCAGGAGGCACGGCATCTATATTCTTTTCCAAGCAGACCATTTTTACATGTATTGTATTTTTACATTTAGGCACATGCGAGGCCATGTGACAAAAATACTGTTTCTGTTCAGGGTTTACCTCCTGAAATCTATACTATTTTAATATTTTACTTAAAATCATTATCTACTAAAAATGTCTACAATAATCAAAACGTTCTCATCTTGAGCAGCAAAGAAAGATAACCAGCAGTTTCAAAGATTAAGTTTATCATAGGCATCTAACAACAGTTTTCCCAATTATAATTACACGATTTATTTGAAATGTTCTTAGCAGATTAATAATGCTAAATGTAGATCAGAAACGTCTGGTCACTTCTGGTTTGAAATCAGATTATTGATAGATAAATAGATAGTAAGTAAAAGAACTAGATTTGCAGCATTGTTTTTTTTTTTTTTTTTAATTAATTAATTAATTTATTTATTTTTTCTGCTTTGTTTTAGTTAAAGTAATCTATAATTTTGCCTCTCACCGTGTTTCTGTTGTTGTTAAAATTTCCGCGTCATCTACAGCTCTTAAACTTGGCGCCGGCGCGCGTCCGGAGAGAGAGAGAGAGAGAGAGAGAGAGAGAGAGAGAGAGAGAGAGAGAGAGGTTTAGCAAATCTTTAATCCATCAAAAAGAACACACACTTAACACAATAATGCACAACAAAGAAAAAAGAAAAATAAATTAATAAATAAACTAATCACCAATTAAAAGATAAAGAATCATCTTCACACAAAACCAATGAACTACTGTTTACACACCATTTGTGCATGAATTTACCCATATTTCCTGTAGTTTTAAAAAATAAATATTCTACCCTAATTCTTGCTTCCACTAATGCCGTAAACAGACTAAGAACATTAACAAATCGCCCTTCAAGAGCAAGTCTACAGGTCTTCCAAATAGCTAATTTTGCTTGCCCAAATATGAAATTGGCAACAGTACATCGTTCCTTGTTTGCTTTAGAATACCTACAGCCAAAAATAAATAATATTTTGTTAAAATCAAACCCAAGTCCTTCCATAATCCTTTCAAGCAAGGCAAAAAGTGGAAACAACCTTGAACATTCAGTAAAGACATGGAAAATCGTTTCATAGCTATTACAGAAGTGACAAAAAGGCAAAACATTCGGGTTAACTTTAGAAACAAAAGTGTTTACAGCTATAACACAATGCAAAATCCTCCACTGTAGGTCACCTGAACGCTTTGAAAGGGGGTTTTTATAAAAAAGCCTCCAAGAAGGATAAATACCATCTATAACCGCAAGTTTCTCTCTCCATTTTGTATCGCATCTTTCATAAAGATCTTTAAAATAAGCAGTTTTTACACAGACCTGATACATATCTTTTTTCCCCACTGATTGAAAATTTAACCCCTTTAATCTCTCAAAGTGCAACAGCTTTCCAACCTGGCTAACTTCAGGGCAAACTTCAGGTGATACACTTAACTTAGGAAAAGGTAGCTGTATTGGCCCACTCTCTAGAGCAACATTCAAAAACTGCACAAGAGGAGGAGGGAGAGCGGCTTTCAGGCTCAAAATCAACTGCTCTACCACCCTCACAGACCTCAGTCCAACCTGCTTAGCAATATCTTCTGCCGACCTCCACTCTTTTGACTCTAAATTAATCAGATGTCCCGCTTTAGTAAAGCCTTTCATCATACATAAATTAGCTAGACTGTTTGATGTACAAACATTTCCTAAAAAAGAATTAAAAAACAATGGTTCATTCAAACCGTAATGATCATTTTCTGACCTAAACATCTTAAACACACTCCAAGATTTAAAAACTGATACATAAAAATTAACACCAGATATAACCTTTTCATTAAAAGATGACATCAAAAACAATTGCTTATCCAGCTCAACACCACAAAGAGATCTTAATACAGCTAGCCCAAATGACACCCAAGGGATAAAATCTGTAGAAAAGAGAAGTCTCTGAGCAGATTTTAGTCTCATGGCTCTAACTTTAGCTGACAATTCGATCAGTCCTTGTCCCCCTTCATTTACTGGCAAATATAAAATTCCAGAAGGAAGCCAGTGAAAACCATCCCATAAAAAGTCAACAAAAACCTTCTGTATTTTTTGTAACAAATCTTTAGGAGGATCAATAACAGTCAAGCGATGCCACAATAATGATGCTGCTAGATTGTTTACAACAAGAACCCTCCCTCTATAAGATAATTGAGGAAGGATCCATCTCCATTTCTGTAAGCGTCCAGCCACCTTTTCATAAAGGCCTTCCCAATTTTTCCCCATATACTGTTCAGTTCCAAGGAAAACCCCCAGCACTTTAAACCCCTCTGAACTCCAGGGGCAGCGCTGAGGAAGTTTTGGAACGCCTTCATCCTGCCATTGGCCTAATAACAAAGATGTAGTTTTGTTCCAATTGACTCGAGCTGAGGATGCTTTTTGGTAGATCTCAAGAGCCGCCTCCAGGTTGTGCACATCTTCATTTGATCTAATTAGAACAGTGACATCATCAGCGTAAGCACTGAGTTTGACAGTTACCATCTCTGGAGTAAAAGATCTTGCCGTTGAAATTCCACAAAGTTGACGCCTCAAAATATTTAGCAAGGGTTCAATGGCAATGGCATATAAAATGCCTGACATACTACATCCTTGCCGTATGCCTCTGCCAACTGAAAAAGGTCTTGTGAGTGAGCCACCAATTTTCAGTATACTATAAATATTATTATATAACAATTTCACATACGAAGTAAATGAAGAGCCAAATCCAAAGGCTTCAAAACATTTAAAAAGAAACTCATGATCCACGCGATCAAAAGCTTTTTCCTGATCCAATGATAGGAACCCCACATTAAGATTATTGTCTTTAGCAAATGAAATCAAATCACGAATCAGGAACAAATTATCAAATATCGTACGTTTTGGGATACAGTACGACTGATCTGCGTGAATTATTGTTGATATGTGGAGTTTTAATCTATTAGTTAATACTTTAGACAGTATCTTATAATCAACACCAAGCAGAGACACAGGTCGCCAGTTTCTTATGTCCGCAGGATCACCTTTCTTAGGTATCAAGGTGATAACTGCTCTCCGTAGACTCAACGGTAAAGTGCCACTAACAAAGCACTCTAAAAACACTGAGAACAAATCTTCTCCAATGACTGACCAAAACTGTTTATAAAATTCCGCAGTCAAGCCATCCAGACCCGGCGCCTTGCCTGAAGACAAATCTTTAACTGCAGCAGACAATTCAATCAGATGCAACGGCTGATCAAGCCTGGAACTATCACTTTCCGTCAGCTGGGGTAAATCTTGAAGAAGAGTTTTAGTCATATCTCCATCAGAAGGTTCCGCACTATACAGGCTTTCATAAAACTTTAATGCATGAATAATTATTTCATGTCCATCAGTTGTTTCACCTCCATCTGGGAGTTTCAGACGACTTAAAGTCTTTCTATCTGCCACTTTCTTCTCCAAATTGAAGAAAAAGGATGTTGGAGAGTCCATGCAGTTAAAAGACATAAACTTTGCACGCATCAAAGTCTCTTTAGCTTTCTCTTCCAAGAGATTCTGGAGAAGAATTTTTCTTGCTTCCAAAACTTCAACAGTACTTCCATCATCCTCTTCAATATTCACCTGCAAGATATCTTGTTCAAATTGCCTCATTTTATTTTCAAGAATACTCCTGTTATATGTAGAATACCTCTGACAAAAGAGTTTGACTTGGACTTTACTAATATCCCACCATTGACTTAGGGATTTGTACTGTGGTTTTCTCTCTCTCAACTCACTCCAAAAGAGTGTAAAGGCGTGCACAAAGTTGTGATCCAACAAGAGCTTATTATTAAAACGCCAATAAGGACATTTAAAAGTGCTCTGTGCAGTAGTGACATTGACAGATACCAAGTGATGGTCTGACAAAGGAGTAGGAGTTATACAATTATTGAAAAAAATTCCACTAACGCTTCTTTGTACATAAATTCTATCAAGCCTTGCAGCCGAAACCATATTGGCATTTACTTTTATCCATGTATATCTTTTTACCGTCGGAAAAGCTTCCCTCCAAACATCCACAAGATCAAAATACCTGATCAATTTTTTTTTAAAAATATCTGCTGACAGACTATGAGGTTCCTCATGATTCCTATCAAGTGTATGATCTACAGTGCAATTAAAGTCTCCAGCCAAAACAATTATCCTACCCTGTGGAACAGTACTTAATGCTGTATGAAGTTTTTCAAAAAAAAGCATACGTTCTGTCCCAATATTCGGGGCATATACATTAAAGAGTGAAAAATTAAGACCACGCAAAGTGACATCCACTCTTAACATTCTACCTGGTATAACATCAAAAACACTCATGTCCTGATCCTTAAATTCAGCTCCAAAAAGGAAAGCAACTCCTGCACTATTACTACAACCATGACTTAAAACAACCTGA
Organism: Cirrhinus mrigala; assembly: GCA_036247105.1. Taxonomy (NCBI): domain Eukaryota; kingdom Metazoa; phylum Chordata; class Actinopteri; order Cypriniformes; family Cyprinidae; genus Cirrhinus; species Cirrhinus mrigala. The sequence continues at coordinate 23,622,933 of CM070011.1, read as the reverse complement.
CCATTCCATCCACTCCGCCACTGAACTTGATTATTTACATCCGTGTGAGTTTCTTGTAAAAAAGCTACACTCCCATTTTTCATAACAATATAATCAAAAAGAGATACTCTTTTCACAGCATCACGACACCCATTAATATTTAAAGAGCCAAAACACAAAGGCGTCATGATGCTAAAAAAAGAAATTGATAAAAACAAAAACAAAATTAAATCTAATATCACTAGACTACTCATTTCTTACCACGTAAATGCAAAGAACTTCTCACATTGCTCAGAATCTTCTTAAGACGATATCGTTTCTGCTTATCAAGCTCCTCAAAAGAAGCTTTCCTCATTGCTGCTGTACCAGAAGCCAAAAACAGCCCTAAATCTGGAAAAAAACGTCTCAATCTTAGGCTTACGAAGTCCTTTAGTACAATCCAAGAAATCATTAATTTGTTTAAGTGAGTAGGGTTTACATGTACTGCCATCGACATTAAGCTGTGCCTGTACACTAAAACCAGTCTCAATGTTCTCATCCAAAATGCTCTCAATATCTTCATCATTATCAGAATCCTCAGTTTGCAAAAACGCACTGAATTCTTGAGAGCTTTCGTCTTCTACACTTTGACTAGTACTTGTTTCTCCAGCATTTTCCCTAATCTTGGTAAGCTGTATCTGCTTCGTCACACTATGTGAATCGTGATCAGTGTCTACCTGCACTTCACAGGGGCCTGATACTGATTGCGAGACTATATTTCCACCACTGCTTACCGTTGCAGCAGCCACCTGCGCTGCTTCTACAGAGGCATCTATTGAATTTTCTGAGGCCACATTCATCTCATTCGAGGTACTCGAAGAGGCACCATCCACAACCGACACCTCGGCTGGTACAGCCGCCGTATTTAAAACACTAGCATTACTCGCCTGGTTGTTGTTTTCATTAACAGCGGCAGAAATAATATTAACGTTCGCTTCATTCTTATTAGGGCAGGACTGCCGAACGTGCCCAAATTCTCCGCACACAAAGCACTTCATCGTCTCTGAACTAATAAAAATCGTATAGTCTTTACCATCAATACTCAGTTTGACGGACAAGTTTAGAGCCTCATTCTGAGAATTCAGAATCATAATTACTTGGCGTCTGAACGACATTACATGTTTCAGTTCAACACTCTTACAGCCAAGTGGAATCATCTTAATAGGACTCATTAGCTTACCGTATCTCTGTAGTATCTCCTCTAATTTCTCACTTCTTACAAACGGCGGTACATTTGAAAGAACAACTTTTTTCGTTGGGCTTGACAGGGGTAGAACAGGCACAAATGTGTCCTTAATTATTAAACCGCTTTCTATCAGAGTATCCACCATCTGAATTTCACTGAGAAATAGCACTATAGCCTTATTCATTCGTGAGGCAGACCTAATGTTAGCACCACCGATCAAAGAACTCACAGCTAATAAACATTCCTCCACCGAGACTGAGGCATCTGGCATGCACTTGCAACCGTGCCGTACAGTCATCCCTAGATAGTCACCTGCGTTTGTCTCCATTACTCGGAGCACGCTGACTAAAAGTCAGCTAGCGCTGTACAAACTTTACTCAAAAACAAATTTCTAACCAAATCTACAATAGCAAGAAAATAGAAATAAGAAAAAGAAACTCACTCAAGAACGCTCTCACTCACGCCAACGCCAAACACCTCCACAACTCCCGCACATGCGCACGAGAGAGAGAGAGAGAGAGAGAGAGAGAGAGAGAGAGAGAGAGAGAGAGAGAGAGAGAGAGAGATTTTGATTTTTACAATCTCTTTATTAACAATTATTTTAACAATTAACACAAAACTTTATAACTATCTCAACTCATTAATAAAAAACAACTCATCATTAAATACATAGCACAACCCAACATCACAGCACCATTCAATCTTAAAAACATCAATTGCATTCATCAATTTATAATAATTAAAATCAACAGCAACTCTTGATTTGATCATATTTTTAAAAACTGATACAATATGCTTTCCATTTCTCTGTTCTATTTCATCTTTCCTGGAAATATAAATTGCCAATTTAGCTTGACCAACAACAAAATTCATCAATTGACATTTATATTTCTGTAGTCTACTATATTTGACACCAAATATAAAACACTGTTTTGTGAAGAAAACTCCAAATAATGAAAATAAAAAAGTTAAAAGATCAAAAAGTGGAGAAAGTCGTTTACAATCAACAAAACAATGAAATATTGTTTCTCTCTCTAAACAAAAAGGACACTTATCATTTATATTAGGATTCATTTTACACACAAATGCATTAACAGCTATGGCACCGTGTAATATTCTCCACTGCAAGTCCCCTCCCCTTTTAGTCAATGGTGGTTTGTATAATATTCTCCATTCTGGTTTTACTCCCTCTGCCACTTCCAATTTATCTCTCCATACTGTATCTACTTTATCTTTCAATATATGTTTATTAATTATTTTCACAATGCTTCTATATATCACCTTTCCTTTAACAGTACAAAAATCAACATTCTCATTTTCAGTCAAACATAACAGAGAACTATTTGACCTGAAATTCTCAAGATCAGGTACAATTCTGATTTCAGGAAAACAATCCTTAACATCAGGGGAAAAAAGACCCCGGATATAGTTCTCAAGCAAAGTTTTTTCTTTTACATTCAAAATCCCATTCAGTTTATCCAGAAATTTTTTGACAAACCTTACTGATCTTATCCCCATGTGTGCAGCAACATTTTCAGCATCATTTAGTCCAAATCCTGCTTTGTCAACAATATCTCTCAATTGTAACATTTTCTTAGACACAAGTATATCTTTTAGGCCTGGAGTATCATCTCCCGACACATCAAGACGACTCCCAAAAATCACTGGCTCCTCAAGCAACCAAAAAAGGGATGTAGCTGACTCTGTCCATTGATGTTTAAAAAGCCTCCACACTTTAAAAAGGCTTTTATAAAAAGATGGCAGTCCATTCAAATCCAAGAAAGCATAATCCATTAAAAAAAGTGCAGCATGAAGTCCCAATCTATTCACTCCACATAAAATGCTTTGTGCCAAAGGCCTCCATACTAGACTTTGAGGTCCAAACAGTAGTCTCTGAATGAACTGCAATCGATAGGTTGCTCCTCTGCTCACAAGATTAACTACACCTTGACCTCCTTCATCTCTTGGCAGAAAAAGAACACTTTGAGGGGTCCAATGCAAATTGTCCCAGAAAAAATTCACCAGCTCTCCTTGAAGCTTTGGTAAAAGTCCAACAGGTGGATCTACACAAGCAAGTTTATGCCATATAGAGGATCCCACCAGATTATTAATTATAAGTGCACGTCCTCTATAAGATAATTGAGGTAGTAACCACTTCCATTTTTGTAGCCGTCCTTTAATCTTTTCAAACATACCATCCCAATTCTTTTGACCAGAATCATCATCCCCTAAAAAAATTCCAAGGTATTTTAAACCACCTCTCTTCCAGATCAAACCCCCAGGTAAATTGGGGGGGTTCCCACTCCAATCACCCAAAAGTAAGGCATCACTCTTTCCCCAGTTGACTTTTGCAGAAGAGATTTTTTTAAAATCATTAACAATAAATTCCACTTTTTTAACATCATCAAAACTTGATATAAAAACAATAACATCATCAGCATAGGCAGAAAGGTGCAAAGAAACATTACAGTGAGGTATAAAAAACCCATTCAACTCAGACCTTAATTTATGAAGTAGAGGCTCAATGGCCAGGGTGTACAGCATTCCTGACATAGCACACCCCTGTCTGACTCCCCTTCGTACTTCAAAAGGAGCACTCAAACCACCATTGACTTTGAGTACACTCTGAATGTTACTGTACATAACCTCAATCATTTTTATAAAAACTGGATTAAAACCAAAAACCTCTAAAACTTTCCTCAAATATGCATGTTCTACACGGTCAAAAGCTTTTTCTTGGTCTAAAGAAATTAAACCACAATCAATACCTAATATTTTTGCAACTTCCAAAACATCTCTAACCAAAAAGATATTGTCAAATATTAATCTATTCGGTACACAATAATTTTGGTCAGGATGTACTATTTGACTCATTACTTTGCTTAACCTTGTAGCTAGAGCTTTTGATAATATTTTATAATCAGCACACAAGAGAGAAACTGGCCTCCAATTACTTATTTTTTGAAGATCCCCCTTCTTTGGTAACAAAGCGATAACAGCTCTTCTGCAACTTAATGGCAGCAAGCCATTATTTAAACTATCATTAAGAACCAAAAAAAGATCTTCACCAATCACTGGCCATAAAATCTTATAAAAATCGACAGGAATTCCATCAATACCAGGACTCTTCCCATTTTCCATACTCATCATAGCTGTGTGCAATTCATTTTGTGACAAAGAATGTTCAAGCATAGTATTAGATTCTTCATCAATCCTTGGAAGATCCTTAAAAAAACTAGAGTCCTCAATTTCTCCTTGCAGCACTTCACATTTATATAGATCTGAATAAAAGTTAACAGCATGTTTACGTATTTCACTTGATTCAGTAAGTAACTTTCCTGTATTAGATCGTAACGAGTGAATAATGCGACTTTGACCATTCTTACTTTCTAAACTGAAAAAAAACTTAGAAGGTGCATCCATTTGTGTAATACTTTGAAAGCGTGAACGAATTAATGCACCTTGTGCTTTCACACCTAATAAATCTGCAAGCAAATCTTTTTTAGATTTGCTAGCTTCAAAATCATCACTATCCCCTGTAACAGCTGTTATATTAAAATTATTTACTATCTCATTTTCTAACTCTTTCATTGACTGAATCATTCCTTTAGTAACATTAAAAGTGTACTCTTGACATAACTGTTTAATCTGGACTTTACCACAATCCCACCACTGCTGTAATGAACTATAAAGCTGTTTTTGATCTTTAAAATTTCCCCAAAATGCAGAAAAAACATCAAGAAATTTCTCATCATTTAAAAGTGATGCATTGAAGTGCCAATAAGCACTCTTTAACTTCACAGAATTAACAAAAATGTTGCAAATGACTGAAGAGTGATCCGAAAAACCAACTGGGATTATTTTGCAATCTTTAACAAAATTAACTTGAAAATTAAACACATAAAACCTATCAAGTCGTGCCATTGAAATTAGGTTGTCTCTACTATGTGCCCAGTATATTGTCTATTCTTATTATGTATGTTCCTCCAAACATCACATAAGTCAAACATTCTTATTAACTGTGTGAGTGCTTTTTGTGAGGCAATATGCGGTTCCAAGTGATTTCTGTCCAATTTTTCATTTACTGTGCAATTAAAGTCTCCACCTAAGAATAATAATTCTTCTGAACTTACATCTTTAATGACAGCACTAAATGTGTCAAAAAAAACAACTCTTTCAGCCCCCTTCGTAGGAGCATAAATATTTAAAAAAGTCATTATAACACCCTCAAATTTTGCTTTCACTTTTAAAAAGCGCCCTTTAACTACTTCCTCTACTTCACAATAAATTGGTGATAATTCTTTTGAGAACAAAACAGCTACGCCTCCACTATTGGAGGACAAGTGACTCATAAAAATTTGACCATCCCAATCCTTTTTCCAGTCTATCTCATTAACTAAATCACCATGTGTTTCTTGAATGAAAGTAACATCAATACGCTTTAATTTGATGAACTCAAACAAACACATTCTCTTCTGACTGTCTCTAGCACCATTTAAGTTGAGAGTTCCAATTTTAAAATCTCTCATAATTAATGATGTTTTTAAAATAAAAGAAACAGTCAGCAAAACTGAAACTCCGATCAAAAAGGAATTACACCATATCTTGTTTTCCATCTTTAAGGCTTTGCTTTTTGATTTTACTCACAATTTTCCTAAGACGGTACACCTGTTTATCAGCAAATGCACCTTCTTTCATCAAAATTTTTACATCATTAATGAAAGTAGAACAGTCAGGAAAATAGTCCTCAACCTGAACCCCTGGTAGCCCTTTTGTATCTCTCAAAAACTTGCTAATTTCTTCAGCTTTATGAACTGTTGTCTGATTTTCACTTTCATTTTCATTTTGTGAAGAAAGATATGAACAGCCAGAAGCATTAGAATCCATCGAGTCACCATCATTGTCTGATACTGTACTTTCAGTCTCATTTTTGTCTTTTTTAACTTGTTTAGTCACCTTACTTTGACAAACTTTTTTCCTTTTAGTAGGGACTTTGAAGATTGACTCCGTTTCCATCTCCAATTCAACACCAACCTCACAGACAGTTTTATCAGTAACTGATATGTTATCTGTAAATACAGTGGTGTTTCCTTTTATGCCAGTCATCTCAGAACTCATTGAATCAGTTACAGCAGAAATACCTGCAACAACCTCAGCCATAGTGAGGTTTTTTGATTCAGTCACAACTGGCACATCAGCGACTGATTCATCAACAATAGATGCTGCAACAACATCTGTGAGGGATACAGCCTCAGAAACATTACTCTGAAAGTTTGTCTGAGCAGCATCAATTCCATCCATTTTGTCAGGACAAGCACGTATCAGATGACCAATTTTATTGCAGCCGAAGCACTTCATTATGCTCTCAGGTGTAGCATAGATTGTGTAGTTGAAGCCCTCAACTTTAACATTAAAAGACAAATTCAATTCATCAGTGTTGTTTTTCAAGATCATGTAAACTTGTCTCCGAAAAGACACTACATGCTTCAACAGAGGTGATTTACAGCCAAGAGCTATTTTCCTAATAGGTGATACTAGCTTACCGAATGAAGACAACTCTTTAGCAATACAATCATCAGAAACAAAAGGAGGGACATTCGATATCACAATCTTTCTGGACGGACTGCTAAGAGGAAGCACAGGTGTAAGTTCATTGTTAATTACGATTCCCTTTTGAACAACCTCATTAGCTTTTTCGATCAAATTCAAAAACAAAACAATCGCATTGTTCATCCTAGACGCAGAAACTATGGAATCACAACCCACCACGCTACCAACTGCTAAAACGCATTCCTCTACACTGACCCTACACATAACTTTAATTCCATGGCGTCTAGTTAAACCATCACAGTTCGCTGCACCTGAAGTGGCCATGCTTCCCGGCAAACAATTATGCCGGGAGCGAACTCCCACAGCCTACGTTAACAACAAGACTTACTCTTTAACAACAAATAACAACACACAAAAACAAAACAAACAAACACAGAAAAGTTTGGAAGAAATCACACTCAGACTCACCGCACACACCTCTCGCTCGCTCAACAAACGCCCGCACATGCGCACAACGAGAGAGAGAGAGAGAGAGAGAGAGAGAGAGAGAGAGAGAGAGAGAGAGAGAGAGAGAGAGAGAGAGAGAGAGAGAGAGAGAGAGAGAGAGAGAGAGAGAGAGAGAGAGAGAGAGAGAGAGAGAGAGAGAGAGAGAGAGAGAGTAATTTCTAAAATAAGAGTATGTAGCTAGAGTATATAGCGCTGAAAGTTAAAAAGACGTCTTTTTCAGGCCGAATTTCAACCGTAAATTCATGATTATATTTATTTCACATTCAAAATAAGACAATTCACAAAAGAGTACTAAAACATTTATTGACACATTAAATACATCTTTCAAGTAAAAAGCACTTTCCTGGTCACAAATTAAGCCTGCATTTGATTAAACATACCATAACAAATAATATTATGTAAATATAACTTAATATATAATATATAAATGATCTTAAATATAAATGTCTTAAAGCCAGGAATATTCATTCAAATAATGTTCTAAAACTACACTGTAAAAATAAAAAAACACAATTTGTTGAATCAGCTTAAAATAATTTGTTACCCTGCTGCCTTAAAATTTTAAGTTCAGTCAACTAAAATAAGTTTATTCAACTTGAAATGTTAAGTTGTACTGAGGAACAACTTAGATATTTGTGTCTGCTAAACTTAACAGATGGGTAAGTAACCCAGCTGCCTTAAAATTTTAAGTTGATTCAACTCAAATATCTAAGTTGTCACTTAGTATAATTTAACATTTCAAGCTGAATAAACTTTTTTTGAGTTGACTGAACTTAAAATTTTAAGGCAGCCAGGTTACAAATTATTTTAAGTTGACTCAACAAATTGTTTTTTACAGTGTACAGGAACCACAGAATATATTTAAAAGCTGTTAATGACAGAATTAGAAATAACAACTGATACAACAATGTTATTTAGAAACATGAGTGGTGTACGGGTGATCAGTTTAAATGTCTTTAGGACTCACTAAGTGGGCCGGTACGCACCGGTACCCAGTACCGGCACTTCTGTATTTTATCTTTTTGCGTACTGCTATTTTTCGCGGAGCACTTCTTTTTTTCCACTTCAACCACTGATTTAAGACAGAGGCGAATGTGTTTTCATTTTAAATAAAAGTATCATATCAAAATCCTGAAGGCAATTCTCGAGGTTTGAGCCCCACCCCCAAGAATCGTTATAAACGATTTCTCACTGTGTGTAATTATCTTAATCCTTTGATGTTTTCATGTGTATTATTGTAGTCCTAACTGCCCTTCGACTGTGTTTAAGTTTCATTAAAAAAAAAATCTTAATCCTGTGTCTGAAAAGATAGGAACGTGACGTCACGTCTGAAACTGCAAATGAAAGTGAAAGATTGTTATATTGTGTTAGAAAATAGGGAGGAGAGCAGCTCGGGTGAGTAGCAGCAGTTCCTCTAATTTTATTCTGAGCAACATAACCCATATATTTATCATAAACTATGTCGTATTAGATTTATTCTAATAAGTGCACGTCTGATAAACTATTGTCTAGGCTATCATGCATAAAGATTTTTCTTTTCATAAGGCTATCTATGCTTAGTCATAGGCTTAAATATGTTGACATCAGATGACATATTTTCGTATAAGCATCTTATAGCTTAATACAAATGCAACCATGTATTTCTGCTCTACATTAGCCCTTGAATTTTGTGTTTTTCTGACGTGTGGACCGTGATATTTTATTATAGTGCAGCGACATCTAGTGGACATTTTCCATGAACAGACGCTTAGTCATCTTCAATGACGTCACATAATTGAATCACACAAATACGTTTTGAGCATATTTTAATGTTTTAATCTTAGTTTAAGATCTAAACTATGAATATATAGAACATTGAAATATATAACAAACTATAACATGTTAAGAAGAATCATGATCTAATCAAAGATACAATGAAAATGATTATCAGGAATATTACTGTGTTCTATCAATTTCAGAACTAAACTTAAAACTGATCACCCAGCTAAAATGAGCTGCATTCAAGAACCCAGAGAACAACGTCCTACGATTAATGGTATAGTAACTGTAGAGTTTTAGTGCTCTTTTCTAAAGACTCTGTTTATAATTACATATATTTACTTATATGAATTAAGTTATATTACATTAACCAATATTTTTATTTCTCTTGAAGGACATAAGTATTTCGTCCTTTCACCTGGGATGACATTCAAGCCTACAGAGGACTTCATCAAAAATTTCCTTAAAAGAGTACCAGGTCAGAAGGTGTCCACCGTGGAGGAGTGTGACACTGTTTTCTGCTTTATTGTTTCAAGGGCAGGAACTGACATTGACGCTGTACTGAATGAACTTAATGCTCTCTCAGGTATTGTGCTGTTAGTGCTTGTATTATGTAAAATCATTATTTAATTATCTCAATTTATTGTACTCATTTTACAGTGATTACATATAACAACTGTTTGATCACTTTTTTTTTACAGAGTCTAAACTAACTGTTTTCATGGTGCTTCATCACACATTTGACCCAGAGAAGATTGTGTCAGACAGCAGCAGATATGTGACCAGGGTAAATACACTCACAGTGGACTGTCTGTTCAATGAGGATGAGGGACTCCTGAACTGTGTGAAGAATTCTGATGTGATTGACAGAATCCGTCAAATGCTGCAGCCACAGGTATCCAGTTCTTCAGGATACACATTAAACAGTAAATGTAATGTTAAGTATGTTTTTTTCACCACTGTTTGACAATTTTTATCTAAATAAATAGAAAATACATGAGCAAAAATCTCATCATTAGCATTATAATGCTAATTGATAATATGCTTTATGCTTATTTAGAGACAGCTTACTCTGCATCAGAGATGCATAAATAGCTATAATATAATATAATAGAATTTAATATAATATCCACAGCTTAGTTGGTTGTTTAGTTGCTATAAGCCGTGCTTGTAATAGTAAACAATTTTTTTTATAAAACCATTGTGGATTAAGAGCGACAAAGTGAAACATCCCAGTTACAGGATTTTAAAGAATGGTAAATTATATTAATTATATTTAAATTATATTCATTAAATAAATAACTTACGCATCACTCTTTTCTGACACAACAGGACACACAAAACAAATCAGAGATATCTACTTTCGGTGAGTATGATTTAATTTAAAAAAAATATATATTTTTGTATAACGTTATATATACTGTATTTATATAAAATAAATAATTCTTTTTGTTAAATGCCTTATTATATATGAGGGTTAAATTGCCATCCTTTTGATATCGCAGTGACTTTGGTTAAACTCCTAATCATTATTTTATTTTATTTTTTTTCTAGATATAAGTGATCTAGTTTCGTCAGAATTGATCATTGTCCTGCTGGGTATGTCTGTGCGTGAGACAGCTGCAGTTGAACACATGATATTTGGCAGAGAGAAGAGTCAGGCTGTTACTGCTCCAGCCACCCAGATGAAGATCACAGTTGATACTAGAGAGGTGGACGGGAAGCAGGTGGCTGTAATCAACATTCCTGACTGGTTAAGCTCTGAGCTCTCCACAGAGGAAATACAACAAAACATACAGTTCTACATCAATCTAATTCCACAGAAACCTTACACTTTACTACTAGTCATACCAGTGAAGCAGTTTAAAGAAAAGGAAAGAGAGATGGAAAAGAAAATTAAGGAGATTTTTCAAGACAGATTACTTGAGATGCCCATGATCCTTTTCACCGCTACTAATGAACAAGAAGAGGAAGAGATCCAAAAACGTAACCTCAAGCGAAAATGGGGAATTAAGTTTCATGTCCTGAAAATTAGTCAGAATGTGTCTCTATTCGAGCTGCTAAAGATTCGTTATTCCCAATTTCTTTCAGATTTGGGGCTCAAGTGATGCTTTAAAAAAACCAACAAAAACTCAGAATATCTAGGCCTATTTAAAAGCTATAATACCATAATATTGGTTAATGTTAACTGTGGTGACTAATTGTGTTTAATTAAAAAATATGTACTGTAAAAAGAGCATGTTTTCTGTTATAAAGCTATTATTATTAGCAAATCTTGTCTTTGCAGAGCATGTGATATCTTAAAGTGAAAGTTACTTAAAGTGTTTTTTTTTTTTTTTGTTTTTTAATTGTGAATGCAGCAGGTATTTAGCAGATGCTTTTTTTGGCATACCCCTTAAAGCAACCTTTAGTGACTTGTGTTTTTTCCTTTTGTGTCTCAGCATGTTGGAAATAAAGATCTAAACATAAAATACATGTTTGTGTATATCTAGCAATGCATTGTCCTCTGAATCCACCATGTAATTCATCTACAGCAGCTAAATGCAGCACACAAAGTCTACTTTTGAGTATTTGATAATATTAAAGGCTCAGTTCCTCTAAAATGAAATTTACTCATCCTCATGTTGTTCTACTTTAAATGCTCTCCAGTGTAGCTCTTAAATTGCCTTCACATTTACACATTAAAATAAGGGATGTGAAGGTGAATAACAGAATTATGCTACATGTCATTTGTTGTTCCAGCTAATTTGAATTGCCTTTGTAATGATACAATGGTGAATACAGAACTATTATTTTCATTTGGAGTGAATTATGTCTTCTAATTTACAGTAATACAATTTAAATATAAATCTGGATCATCTAACCAAAGCTGCTGAAAACATTGGCTCCACATTGGCTAACCCTGTGTATTACATGTTAAACGTCTTCTCCCTGGGAAATATGCAGAAGGAAAACTTCACTGTAATCTTTTCTGCTGCTAAAGGTGGCACAAGCAGATGGTAAGTTTAAAGGGCCAGTTAATTTTTCACATGGGCAATAGGTATTCTTTATTTCGTTTAGATTTACACAATATATATAAAATAAAACTCCCTTTTGAAGAACTTTGCAATAAACATGTATTTTCATTAGTGTATTTCTGCATCTACAGCTGTATATTGATAGATATAGATATAGTTAAAATATGCTTTTAATAAGCACGTTAAAAAGTGCTTCATTTTGCAGTAAAGTTTTGGTTAAGAGTTAACTGGTTAAGTTTGTGTTTAATTAGCTGTGTTAATAGTTTTGAGAGCAATTACACTACTTTGGAGAAACGTGTCAAATCGACAGAGAAAACCCGTAATATGAAAGTGCGTAGGCTATATTGTCAAAGTATTTGTTTCTTAAATAAAAATCGATGCAAAAAAGCCTAATAGGTATCATGCAGCCAACTGTACTGTCTGATCCCGTCGACCAAGGAGGGAGAGCAACAAAGTGAAAGGACTTTTATTCTGGGTGAGGCACTGCGGGCAGCAGGAACAACGCTATCTCACGGTAGGTAGACACAATTAAGAATGAGGAAATCGTACGATTTTTAATGAGAAAACATCACCTAACGAGTCAGTTTTATATATGAAGTATCCTTGTACGTTTTTACAATGCAAACTTTTAGTCATTATGTAGCTAGATCAGTGATTAGGAGTCGAAAACTTCGACAATTCCAAATGATTAAAGCCCGGTCTAATTATCAGATTTTAAAAATGTTCTTTTTAAATACTTCTGATATTATGTGGATGCGAGCGTAGGCCTATTTTTAGTAAGAATGAAAGTGAAATGGATAAAGCTGTTGAAAACAGAGGGCAAAAGGCTTTTTCTGATCTTTCACCCAGTGAGAATGAATTACCAATTTGTTGAAGAAAAGCTAAAATATCGCGTTGTATATTCTTTATTTATTTATTCATCTATTTATTTATTGATTTATTTTTTAGATTTGAGGGTACTAGGGACTAGACACGTCTTAAGTATAGAAACAATGCTTTATAGTTGATTTAAGCAGCCTCAAAAAAAGAAAAAAAAAAAAAAAAAAAAAAACACCGCAGGCTTCTGAGCAGGAATGAAACGTGTGACATCTTTGACATCTCAACCTGACCGTTCCTTCAATCACTGTACAAATGTAGCAACACCTAAATGAAAATTGTAATTGGTTAGGTTAACTTATATAAAGGGTAAAATCAAACAACCAAGTGATAATCAAGGGTGAATTTATTTAATTATTTTAGGGCAAGACTAAACATTGAGAAAACCAGTACAAACAACAGTTTGTTCAACAGGAAAAAGGAAAAGAGAGAAAAATGAACCAATACCAGGTCCAGGAAATTGAGCCATTTGAACCAGCTGAAGGTAAAATCTTTCAAGTTAAGATTTTGGATGATTAAATTGCATACTTTGGTATTTGGTTGTCTAAGTCACACCTTAATATTCTGTTCTCCCTAATTATTAATTGTCATATATATAATTACCCATCACAAAAACTACTAGCTGTAAACTTGTCTTAAAAAAAATCACTTAATATTTCATTAGTTCTGTTTCGACACCAGTAAAGTTTCAAACAATTACAACACTCTTTGGCTAAGATGAAAACTAACACGCTGTTCTTTATCTTAAAGGGAAACACTACTTCATAATTGAGACGGTCAAGTCATGCATTTTGCGGAAGCAGATTTCAGATCATCTCCAAATACATAGGCCTGATTTGAAGGAGGTGCACGATGTGGACGACTGTAATGTGATTCTGGTTTTCTGCCACATTGTTACACGGGCAGGAACTGACATTGATGCTGCACTGAATAAACTTAATACATGTTCAGGTAGCTTCAATATTAAGTGCCAGAAAGTTACTTCAATGTTGAGATGTGAGTAGAAATACTAATTGTTTCTTTATTTGAAACAGCATCCAAACCAGCTATTTTCATGGTGGTTCATCACACATTTGACCCTGATAAAATTGTACCAGACAGCAGCAGACACGTGACCAGGAGAAATACACTCACAGTTGACTGTCTTTTCTATGAAGATATGGGATTGTTGACATGCGACATGAATAATAAGGCACTGACCAAAATTGTTCAGTGTTTCAAATATGAGGTACTGTCTTGCCTCTTTTTTTATATTAAGTTCATTGAGGTTTGTGAACACTAATTATGCAAACATGATTTATAATTGGCAAACACAAAGTTCTGGCATGAAACACTAGATGGCACACTCCAATAGGTCTAACTCAATATGACATAATGACATCATTATCACATCTCACAGCTGATTGGTTCTCTCCTGTATGAGCTCACTGCTGAACAGTCAAACATGTGTGGTAGCAGTTTGCAGTGCACTTCAGAAACATCTGAAATCAACATCTAATAGAAGTGAATGCTCTTTTAATCCATATCGCTGTGTATATTGCATGGTCTGCCTAACTGGGCAACAATAAACAAGTTGAATGTTAGCAGTGAATGTTAAACAAGTGTCATGTTATCAGTATGCATCGTATGCAGGAGCAAAATGTTAAGCATCCCTATATATTCTCAGATTGAATGGACACCTCTGGCTTAAATGTGGACTAGGCAAAATTAAGCAGTGCTGTGCAATGAAGAATATTTATATAAGTTATTATACCTTTTACTTAACAATATATGGCTTGTTTTCCTTACAGGGACATTATGTTGAAAACCACCAAAAGAATGAATGGTACCTTCTATACATGCTGTATAAATGTCTGTGCTGTTGTTGCTCTTGGATATCTGGCAAACTGAAGGTGAGAAAATCTGAACACAATAACTTTGATAAAAGAATATCACTGCTAAAATATTTCCATTTTATTGATTCTTATTGTTTCATATGAAACTGTTACTCTGGGGACTAAATATAACCATAGAGTAAATGTCCGAATTTGTTTGTTAGTTAAGTGTTGCTGATGTTTTTGCATAGGCAAACATATGGGACTACTTTACAAGTAGAGCCATAAACATTTCTTCACTCGGTTTCACCAGAGCAGTGAAAGAAGCAGACTGATAGATGCAGATAAAGGACTAAATGTCTAGAAAGAAAAAAGAAAAAAAACTAAAGCATGGTAAGTATCACGTTTTACATGAGATTACTTGTGGAAACTGTTCTTTTCAATTGAGAAATGAGGAACAATTAACTGCTAATTGAAATTCTGCATTTTTCCCCCCACAGAAAATATAAATGATCCAATAAAATAAATCAACCGACAAAGGATGCAGAGAGATTTCAACTTTTTATTATGCTGAGTGTCATTACAATTTCAAACTATAATAAGCTCTAGAATGTGTTAAGTTCTTATTAGGAACATGCAAATAGATAGTTGTAGTGCTTCATAGCCTTCATGAACATTAAAGGGGTCTTCGGATGCCCATTTTCCACAAGTTGATATGATTCTTTAGGGTCTTAATGAAAAGCATTTGATTACTTTGCTTAAAATTTCTCAATGGTAGTGTAAAAAACACCCTTTTTACCTTGTCAAAATGAGCGTTGCAGAAATCAGCCCAATCTGTTGCATGTTCCTTTAAATGCAAATGAGCTCTGCTTACCCCGCGATTTGTACATACACTGCCAACACACATTTATGTTCAAGCAACATGTAAAAGTGAACCTTGCATCTGATGACCTCTTTAATATTAAGATTTTAGATTGAGAAGTTGTGTGATGACTGAATTACAGCTGCATTACTTCTATTGTATGGATTCATTGTAATGGGACATCAATATATGATAGCAAAATAAAGCGACTCTTGACTGTAAATGTGTACGTCTCATTTTTTTGTCTTGTGGTCTCAGAAGAGAGGAGTTGGACTTGGCTTCTGTCCAGGGGGTTGTTCTGCCTATGACCCAGGAAAGGCTCTATATAGCCTCCTCATGACCCTATAGGACCAGAGACGTCCACATGTCTTTAACAAGTCTGAAGTCTTTTTAAAAGAGGTGTTAAGATGTAAGGTTAATGTATATCCAGCCTTTTACTTATATGTTTTAATCCATTACTATGTTCAAAACAGTTTTTCAGTAATCAAATTCTATAATAAGAGTCTATCTACCATGACATATAGGGAAATGTGTGACACAGATATTACAAAACCATACAAATAAAGTATTTATTTTTGATATAAGTCAGGGGTATTCAATTAAAGTTCCAGGAGGCACGGCATCTATATTCTTTTCCAAGCAGACCATTTTTACATGTATTGTATTTTTACATTTAGGCACATGCGAGGCCATGTGACAAAAATACTGTTTCTGTTCAGGGTTTACCTCCTGAAATCTATACTATTTTAATATTTTACTTAAAATCATTATCTACTAAAAATGTCTACAATAATCAAAACGTTCTCATCTTGAGCAGCAAAGAAAGATAACCAGCAGTTTCAAAGATTAAGTTTATCATAGGCATCTAACAACAGTTTTCCCAATTATAATTACACGATTTATTTGAAATGTTCTTAGCAGATTAATAATGCTAAATGTAGATCAGAAACGTCTGGTCACTTCTGGTTTGAAATCAGATTATTGATAGATAAATAGATAGTAAGTAAAAGAACTAGATTTGCAGCATTGTTTTTTTTTTTTTTTTTAATTAATTAATTAATTTATTTATTTTTTCTGCTTTGTTTTAGTTAAAGTAATCTATAATTTTGCCTCTCACCGTGTTTCTGTTGTTGTTAAAATTTCCGCGTCATCTACAGCTCTTAAACTTGGCGCCGGCGCGCGTCCGGAGAGAGAGAGAGAGAGAGAGAGAGAGAGAGAGAGAGAGAGAGAGAGAGAGAGGTTTAGCAAATCTTTAATCCATCAAAAAGAACACACACTTAACACAATAATGCACAACAAAGAAAAAAGAAAAATAAATTAATAAATAAACTAATCACCAATTAAAAGATAAAGAATCATCTTCACACAAAACCAATGAACTACTGTTTACACACCATTTGTGCATGAATTTACCCATATTTCCTGTAGTTTTAAAAAATAAATATTCTACCCTAATTCTTGCTTCCACTAATGCCGTAAACAGACTAAGAACATTAACAAATCGCCCTTCAAGAGCAAGTCTACAGGTCTTCCAAATAGCTAATTTTGCTTGCCCAAATATGAAATTGGCAACAGTACATCGTTCCTTGTTTGCTTTAGAATACCTACAGCCAAAAATAAATAATATTTTGTTAAAATCAAACCCAAGTCCTTCCATAATCCTTTCAAGCAAGGCAAAAAGTGGAAACAACCTTGAACATTCAGTAAAGACATGGAAAATCGTTTCATAGCTATTACAGAAGTGACAAAAAGGCAAAACATTCGGGTTAACTTTAGAAACAAAAGTGTTTACAGCTATAACACAATGCAAAATCCTCCACTGTAGGTCACCTGAACGCTTTGAAAGGGGGTTTTTATAAAAAAGCCTCCAAGAAGGATAAATACCATCTATAACCGCAAGTTTCTCTCTCCATTTTGTATCGCATCTTTCATAAAGATCTTTAAAATAAGCAGTTTTTACACAGACCTGATACATATCTTTTTTCCCCACTGATTGAAAATTTAACCCCTTTAATCTCTCAAAGTGCAACAGCTTTCCAACCTGGCTAACTTCAGGGCAAACTTCAGGTGATACACTTAACTTAGGAAAAGGTAGCTGTATTGGCCCACTCTCTAGAGCAACATTCAAAAACTGCACAAGAGGAGGAGGGAGAGCGGCTTTCAGGCTCAAAATCAACTGCTCTACCACCCTCACAGACCTCAGTCCAACCTGCTTAGCAATATCTTCTGCCGACCTCCACTCTTTTGACTCTAAATTAATCAGATGTCCCGCTTTAGTAAAGCCTTTCATCATACATAAATTAGCTAGACTGTTTGATGTACAAACATTTCCTAAAAAAGAATTAAAAAACAATGGTTCATTCAAACCGTAATGATCATTTTCTGACCTAAACATCTTAAACACACTCCAAGATTTAAAAACTGATACATAAAAATTAACACCAGATATAACCTTTTCATTAAAAGATGACATCAAAAACAATTGCTTATCCAGCTCAACACCACAAAGAGATCTTAATACAGCTAGCCCAAATGACACCCAAGGGATAAAATCTGTAGAAAAGAGAAGTCTCTGAGCAGATTTTAGTCTCATGGCTCTAACTTTAGCTGACAATTCGATCAGTCCTTGTCCCCCTTCATTTACTGGCAAATATAAAATTCCAGAAGGAAGCCAGTGAAAACCATCCCATAAAAAGTCAACAAAAACCTTCTGTATTTTTTGTAACAAATCTTTAGGAGGATCAATAACAGTCAAGCGATGCCACAATAATGATGCTGCTAGATTGTTTACAACAAGAACCCTCCCTCTATAAGATAATTGAGGAAGGATCCATCTCCATTTCTGTAAGCGTCCAGCCACCTTTTCATAAAGGCCTTCCCAATTTTTCCCCATATACTGTTCAGTTCCAAGGAAAACCCCCAGCACTTTAAACCCCTCTGAACTCCAGGGGCAGCGCTGAGGAAGTTTTGGAACGCCTTCATCCTGCCATTGGCCTAATAACAAAGATGTAGTTTTGTTCCAATTGACTCGAGCTGAGGATGCTTTTTGGTAGATCTCAAGAGCCGCCTCCAGGTTGTGCACATCTTCATTTGATCTAATTAGAACAGTGACATCATCAGCGTAAGCACTGAGTTTGACAGTTACCATCTCTGGAGTAAAAGATCTTGCCGTTGAAATTCCACAAAGTTGACGCCTCAAAATATTTAGCAAGGGTTCAATGGCAATGGCATATAAAATGCCTGACATACTACATCCTTGCCGTATGCCTCTGCCAACTGAAAAAGGTCTTGTGAGTGAGCCACCAATTTTCAGTATACTATAAATATTATTATATAACAATTTCACATACGAAGTAAATGAAGAGCCAAATCCAAAGGCTTCAAAACATTTAAAAAGAAACTCATGATCCACGCGATCAAAAGCTTTTTCCTGATCCAATGATAGGAACCCCACATTAAGATTATTGTCTTTAGCAAATGAAATCAAATCACGAATCAGGAACAAATTATCAAATATCGTACGTTTTGGGATACAGTACGACTGATCTGCGTGAATTATTGTTGATATGTGGAGTTTTAATCTATTAGTTAATACTTTAGACAGTATCTTATAATCAACACCAAGCAGAGACACAGGTCGCCAGTTTCTTATGTCCGCAGGATCACCTTTCTTAGGTATCAAGGTGATAACTGCTCTCCGTAGACTCAACGGTAAAGTGCCACTAACAAAGCACTCTAAAAACACTGAGAACAAATCTTCTCCAATGACTGACCAAAACTGTTTATAAAATTCCGCAGTCAAGCCATCCAGACCCGGCGCCTTGCCTGAAGACAAATCTTTAACTGCAGCAGACAATTCAATCAGATGCAACGGCTGATCAAGCCTGGAACTATCACTTTCCGTCAGCTGGGGTAAATCTTGAAGAAGAGTTTTAGTCATATCTCCATCAGAAGGTTCCGCACTATACAGGCTTTCATAAAACTTTAATGCATGAATAATTATTTCATGTCCATCAGTTGTTTCACCTCCATCTGGGAGTTTCAGACGACTTAAAGTCTTTCTATCTGCCACTTTCTTCTCCAAATTGAAGAAAAAGGATGTTGGAGAGTCCATGCAGTTAAAAGACATAAACTTTGCACGCATCAAAGTCTCTTTAGCTTTCTCTTCCAAGAGATTCTGGAGAAGAATTTTTCTTGCTTCCAAAACTTCAACAGTACTTCCATCATCCTCTTCAATATTCACCTGCAAGATATCTTGTTCAAATTGCCTCATTTTATTTTCAAGAATACTCCTGTTATATGTAGAATACCTCTGACAAAAGAGTTTGACTTGGACTTTACTAATATCCCACCATTGACTTAGGGATTTGTACTGTGGTTTTCTCTCTCTCAACTCACTCCAAAAGAGTGTAAAGGCGTGCACAAAGTTGTGATCCAACAAGAGCTTATTATTAAAACGCCAATAAGGACATTTAAAAGTGCTCTGTGCAGTAGTGACATTGACAGATACCAAGTGATGGTCTGACAAAGGAGTAGGAGTTATACAATTATTGAAAAAAATTCCACTAACGCTTCTTTGTACATAAATTCTATCAAGCCTTGCAGCCGAAACCATATTGGCATTTACTTTTATCCATGTATATCTTTTTACCGTCGGAAAAGCTTCCCTCCAAACATCCACAAGATCAAAATACCTGATCAATTTTTTTTTAAAAATATCTGCTGACAGACTATGAGGTTCCTCATGATTCCTATCAAGTGTATGATCTACAGTGCAATTAAAGTCTCCAGCCAAAACAATTATCCTACCCTGTGGAACAGTACTTAATGCTGTATGAAGTTTTTCAAAAAAAAGCATACGTTCTGTCCCAATATTCGGGGCATATACATTAAAGAGTGAAAAATTAAGACCACGCAAAGTGACATCCACTCTTAACATTCTACCTGGTATAACATCAAAAACACTCATGTCCTGATCCTTAAATTCAGCTCCAAAAAGGAAAGCAACTCCTGCACTATTACTACAACCATGACTTAAAACAACCTGACCATTCCATCCACTCCGCCACTGAACTTGATTATTTACATCCGTGTGAGTTTCTTGTAAAAAAGCTACACTCCCATTTTTCATAACAATATAATCAAAAAGAGATACTCTTTTCACAGCATCACGACACCCATTAATATTTAAAGAGCCAAAACACAAAGGCGTCATGATGCTAAAAAAAGAAATTGATAAAAACAAAAACAAAATTAAATCTAATATCACTAGACTACTCATTTCTTACCACGTAAATGCAAAGAACTTCTCACATTGCTCAGAATCTTCTTAAGACGATATCGTTTCTGCTTATCAAGCTCCTCAAAAGAAGCTTTCCTCATTGCTGCTGTACCAGAAGCCAAAAACAGCCCTAAATCTGGAAAAAAACGTCTCAATCTTAGGCTTACGAAGTCCTTTAGTACAATCCAAGAAATCATTAATTTGTTTAAGTGAGTAGGGTTTACATGTACTGCCATCGACATTAAGCTGTGCCTGTACACTAAAACCAGTCTCAATGTTCTCATCCAAAATGCTCTCAATATCTTCATCATTATCAGAATCCTCAGTTTGCAAAAACGCACTGAATTCTTGAGAGCTTTCGTCTTCTACACTTTGACTAGTACTTGTTTCTCCAGCATTTTCCCTAATCTTGGTAAGCTGTATCTGCTTCGTCACACTATGTGAATCGTGATCAGTGTCTACCTGCACTTCACAGGGGCCTGATACTGATTGCGAGACTATATTTCCACCACTGCTTACCGTTGCAGCAGCCACCTGCGCTGCTTCTACAGAGGCATCTATTGAATTTTCTGAGGCCACATTCATCTCATTCGAGGTACTCGAAGAGGCACCATCCACAACCGACACCTCGGCTGGTACAGCCGCCGTATTTAAAACACTAGCATTACTCGCCTGGTTGTTGTTTTCATTAACAGCGGCAGAAATAATATTAACGTTCGCTTCATTCTTATTAGGGCAGGACTGCCGAACGTGCCCAAATTCTCCGCACACAAAGCACTTCATCGTCTCTGAACTAATAAAAATCGTATAGTCTTTACCATCAATACTCAGTTTGACGGACAAGTTTAGAGCCTCATTCTGAGAATTCAGAATCATAATTACTTGGCGTCTGAACGACATTACATGTTTCAGTTCAACACTCTTACAGCCAAGTGGAATCATCTTAATAGGACTCATTAGCTTACCGTATCTCTGTAGTATCTCCTCTAATTTCTCACTTCTTACAAACGGCGGTACATTTGAAAGAACAACTTTTTTCGTTGGGCTTGACAGGGGTAGAACAGGCACAAATGTGTCCTTAATTATTAAACCGCTTTCTATCAGAGTATCCACCATCTGAATTTCACTGAGAAATAGCACTATAGCCTTATTCATTCGTGAGGCAGACCTAATGTTAGCACCACCGATCAAAGAACTCACAGCTAATAAACATTCCTCCACCGAGACTGAGGCATCTGGCATGCACTTGCAACCGTGCCGTACAGTCATCCCTAGATAGTCACCTGCGTTTGTCTCCATTACTCGGAGCACGCTGACTAAAAGTCAGCTAGCGCTGTACAAACTTTACTCAAAAACAAATTTCTAACCAAATCTACAATAGCAAGAAAATAGAAATAAGAAAAAGAAACTCACTCAAGAACGCTCTCACTCACGCCAACGCCAAACACCTCCACAACTCCCGCACATGCGCACGAGAGAGAGAGAGAGAGAGAGAGAGAGAGAGAGAGAGAGAGAGAGAGAGAGAGAGAGAGAGATTTTGATTTTTACAATCTCTTTATTAACAATTATTTTAACAATTAACACAAAACTTTATAACTATCTCAACTCATTAATAAAAAACAACTCATCATTAAATACATAGCACAACCCAACATCACAGCACCATTCAATCTTAAAAACATCAATTGCATTCATCAATTTATAATAATTAAAATCAACAGCAACTCTTGATTTGATCATATTTTTAAAAACTGATACAATATGCTTTCCATTTCTCTGTTCTATTTCATCTTTCCTGGAAATATAAATTGCCAATTTAGCTTGACCAACAACAAAATTCATCAATTGACATTTATATTTCTGTAGTCTACTATATTTGACACCAAATATAAAACACTGTTTTGTGAAGAAAACTCCAAATAATGAAAATAAAAAAGTTAAAAGATCAAAAAGTGGAGAAAGTCGTTTACAATCAACAAAACAATGAAATATTGTTTCTCTCTCTAAACAAAAAGGACACTTATCATTTATATTAGGATTCATTTTACACACAAATGCATTAACAGCTATGGCACCGTGTAATATTCTCCACTGCAAGTCCCCTCCCCTTTTAGTCAATGGTGGTTTGTATAATATTCTCCATTCTGGTTTTACTCCCTCTGCCACTTCCAATTTATCTCTCCATACTGTATCTACTTTATCTTTCAATATATGTTTATTAATTATTTTCACAATGCTTCTATATATCACCTTTCCTTTAACAGTACAAAAATCAACATTCTCATTTTCAGTCAAACATAACAGAGAACTATTTGACCTGAAATTCTCAAGATCAGGTACAATTCTGATTTCAGGAAAACAATCCTTAACATCAGGGGAAAAAAGACCCCGGATATAGTTCTCAAGCAAAGTTTTTTCTTTTACATTCAAAATCCCATTCAGTTTATCCAGAAATTTTTTGACAAACCTTACTGATCTTATCCCCATGTGTGCAGCAACATTTTCAGCATCATTTAGTCCAAATCCTGCTTTGTCAACAATATCTCTCAATTGTAACATTTTCTTAGACACAAGTATATCTTTTAGGCCTGGAGTATCATCTCCCGACACATCAAGACGACTCCCAAAAATCACTGGCTCCTCAAGCAACCAAAAAAGGGATGTAGCTGACTCTGTCCATTGATGTTTAAAAAGCCTCCACACTTTAAAAAGGCTTTTATAAAAAGATGGCAGTCCATTCAAATCCAAGAAAGCATAATCCATTAAAAAAAGTGCAGCATGAAGTCCCAATCTATTCACTCCACATAAAATGCTTTGTGCCAAAGGCCTCCATACTAGACTTTGAGGTCCAAACAGTAGTCTCTGAATGAACTGCAATCGATAGGTTGCTCCTCTGCTCACAAGATTAACTACACCTTGACCTCCTTCATCTCTTGGCAGAAAAAGAACACTTTGAGGGGTCCAATGCAAATTGTCCCAGAAAAAATTCACCAGCTCTCCTTGAAGCTTTGGTAAAAGTCCAACAGGTGGATCTACACAAGCAAGTTTATGCCATATAGAGGATCCCACCAGATTATTAATTATAAGTGCACGTCCTCTATAAGATAATTGAGGTAGTAACCACTTCCATTTTTGTAGCCGTCCTTTAATCTTTTCAAACATACCATCCCAATTCTTTTGACCAGAATCATCATCCCCTAAAAAAATTCCAAGGTATTTTAAACCACCTCTCTTCCAGATCAAACCCCCAGGTAAATTGGGGGGGTTCCCACTCCAATCACCCAAAAGTAAGGCATCACTCTTTCCCCAGTTGACTTTTGCAGAAGAGATTTTTTTAAAATCATTAACAATAAATTCCACTTTTTTAACATCATCAAAACTTGATATAAAAACAATAACATCATCAGCATAGGCAGAAAGGTGCAAAGAAACATTACAGTGAGGTATAAAAAACCCATTCAACTCAGACCTTAATTTATGAAGTAGAGGCTCAATGGCCAGGGTGTACAGCATTCCTGACATAGCACACCCCTGTCTGACTCCCCTTCGTACTTCAAAAGGAGCACTCAAACCACCATTGACTTTGAGTACACTCTGAATGTTACTGTACATAACCTCAATCATTTTTATAAAAACTGGATTAAAACCAAAAACCTCTAAAACTTTCCTCAAATATGCATGTTCTACACGGTCAAAAGCTTTTTCTTGGTCTAAAGAAATTAAACCACAATCAATACCTAATATTTTTGCAACTTCCAAAACATCTCTAACCAAAAAGATATTGTCAAATATTAATCTATTCGGTACACAATAATTTTGGTCAGGATGTACTATTTGACTCATTACTTTGCTTAACCTTGTAGCTAGAGCTTTTGATAATATTTTATAATCAGCACACAAGAGAGAAACTGGCCTCCAATTACTTATTTTTTGAAGATCCCCCTTCTTTGGTAACAAAGCGATAACAGCTCTTCTGCAACTTAATGGCAGCAAGCCATTATTTAAACTATCATTAAGAACCAAAAAAAGATCTTCACCAATCACTGGCCATAAAATCTTATAAAAATCGACAGGAATTCCATCAATACCAGGACTCTTCCCATTTTCCATACTCATCATAGCTGTGTGCAATTCATTTTGTGACAAAGAATGTTCAAGCATAGTATTAGATTCTTCATCAATCCTTGGAAGATCCTTAAAAAAACTAGAGTCCTCAATTTCTCCTTGCAGCACTTCACATTTATATAGATCTGAATAAAAGTTAACAGCATGTTTACGTATTTCACTTGATTCAGTAAGTAACTTTCCTGTATTAGATCGTAACGAGTGAATAATGCGACTTTGACCATTCTTACTTTCTAAACTGAAAAAAAACTTAGAAGGTGCATCCATTTGTGTAATACTTTGAAAGCGTGAACGAATTAATGCACCTTGTGCTTTCACACCTAATAAATCTGCAAGCAAATCTTTTTTAGATTTGCTAGCTTCAAAATCATCACTATCCCCTGTAACAGCTGTTATATTAAAATTATTTACTATCTCATTTTCTAACTCTTTCATTGACTGAATCATTCCTTTAGTAACATTAAAAGTGTACTCTTGACATAACTGTTTAATCTGGACTTTACCACAATCCCACCACTGCTGTAATGAACTATAAAGCTGTTTTTGATCTTTAAAATTTCCCCAAAATGCAGAAAAAACATCAAGAAATTTCTCATCATTTAAAAGTGATGCATTGAAGTGCCAATAAGCACTCTTTAACTTCACAGAATTAACAAAAATGTTGCAAATGACTGAAGAGTGATCCGAAAAACCAACTGGGATTATTTTGCAATCTTTAACAAAATTAACTTGAAAATTAAACACATAAAACCTATCAAGTCGTGCCATTGAAATTAGGTTGTCTCTACTATGTGCCCAAGTATATTGTCTATTCTTATTATGTATGTTCCTCCAAACATCACATAAGTCAAACATTCTTATTAACTGTGTGAGTGCTTTTTGTGAGGCAATATGCGGTTCCAAGTGATTTCTGTCCAATTTTTCATTTACTGTGCAATTAAAGTCTCCACCTAAGAATAATAATTCTTCTGAACTTACATCTTTAATGACAGCACTAAATGTGTCAAAAAAAACAACTCTTTCAGCCCCCTTCGTAGGAGCATAAATATTTAAAAAAGTCATTATAACACCCTCAAATTTTGCTTTCACTTTTAAAAAGCGCCCTTTAACTACTTCCTCTACTTCACAATAAATTGGTGATAATTCTTTTGAGAACAAAACAGCTACGCCTCCACTATTGGAGGACAAGTGACTCATAAAAATTTGACCATCCCAATCCTTTTTCCAGTCTATCTCATTAACTAAATCACCATGTGTTTCTTGAATGAAAGTAACATCAATACGCTTTAATTTGATGAACTCAAACAAACACATTCTCTTCTGACTGTCTCTAGCACCATTTAAGTTGAGAGTTCCAATTTTAAAATCTCTCATAATTAATGATGTTTTTAAAATAAAAGAAACAGTCAGCAAAACTGAAACTCCGATCAAAAAGGAATTACACCATATCTTGTTTTCCATCTTTAAGGCTTTGCTTTTTGATTTTACTCACAATTTTCCTAAGACGGTACACCTGTTTATCAGCAAATGCACCTTCTTTCATCAAAATTTTTACATCATTAATGAAAGTAGAACAGTCAGGAAAATAGTCCTCAACCTGAACCCCTGGTAGCCCTTTTGTATCTCTCAAAAACTTGCTAATTTCTTCAGCTTTATGAACTGTTGTCTGATTTTCACTTTCATTTTCATTTTGTGAAGAAAGATATGAACAGCCAGAAGCATTAGAATCCATCGAGTCACCATCATTGTCTGATACTGTACTTTCAGTCTCATTTTTGTCTTTTTTAACTTGTTTAGTCACCTTACTTTGACAAACTTTTTTCCTTTTAGTAGGGACTTTGAAGATTGACTCCGTTTCCATCTCCAATTCAACACCAACCTCACAGACAGTTTTATCAGTAACTGATATGTTATCTGTAAATACAGTGGTGTTTCCTTTTATGCCAGTCATCTCAGAACTCATTGAATCAGTTACAGCAGAAATACCTGCAACAACCTCAGCCATAGTGAGGTTTTTTGATTCAGTCACAACTGGCACATCAGCGACTGATTCATCAACAATAGATGCTGCAACAACATCTGTGAGGGATACAGCCTCAGAAACATTACTCTGAAAGTTTGTCTGAGCAGCATCAATTCCATCCATTTTGTCAGGACAAGCACGTATCAGATGACCAATTTTATTGCAGCCGAAGCACTTCATTATGCTCTCAGGTGTAGCATAGATTGTGTAGTTGAAGCCCTCAACTTTAACATTAAAAGACAAATTCAATTCATCAGTGTTGTTTTTCAAGATCATGTAAACTTGTCTCCGAAAAGACACTACATGCTTCAACAGAGGTGATTTACAGCCAAGAGCTATTTTCCTAATAGGTGATACTAGCTTACCGAATGAAGACAACTCTTTAGCAATACAATCATCAGAAACAAAAGGAGGGACATTCGATATCACAATCTTTCTGGACGGACTGCTAAGAGGAAGCACAGGTGTAAGTTCATTGTTAATTACGATTCCCTTTTGAACAACCTCATTAGCTTTTTCGATCAAATTCAAAAACAAAACAATCGCATTGTTCATCCTAGACGCAGAAACTATGGAATCACAACCCACCACGCTACCAACTGCTAAAACGCATTCCTCTACACTGACCCTACACATAACTTTAATTCCATGGCGTCTAGTTAAACCATCACAGTTCGCTGCACCTGAAGTGGCCATGCTTCCCGGCAAACAATTATGCCGGGAGCGAACTCCCACAGCCTACGTTAACAACAAGACTTACTCTTTAACAACAAATAACAACACACAAAAACAAAACAAACAAACACAGAAAAGTTTGGAAGAAATCACACTCAGACTCACCGCACACACCTCTCGCTCGCTCAACAAACGCCCGCACATGCGCACAACGAGAGAGAGAGAGAGAGAGAGAGAGAGAGAGAGAGAGAGAGAGAGAGAGAGAGAGAGAGAGAGAGAGAGAGAGAGAGAGAGAGAGAGAGAGAGAGAGAGAGAGAGAGAGAGAGAGAGAGAGAGAGAGAGAGAGAGAGAGAGAGTAATTTCTAAAATAAGAGTATGTAGCTAGAGTATATAGCGCTGAAAGTTAAAAAGACGTCTTTTTCAGGCCGAATTTCAACCGTAAATTCATGATTATATTTATTTCACATTCAAAATAAGACAATTCACAAAAGAGTACTAAAACATTTATTGACACATTAAATACATCTTTCAAGTAAAAAGCACTTTCCTGGTCACAAATTAAGCCTGCATTTGATTAAACATACCATAACAAATAATATTATGTAAATATAACTATATGTTTTCTATATGAATACACTGTGAAAGGTAATTTATTCACATGAACTAAATTTTCTGCATATTTACTATTCTTTTCGAAACAATAATCTGTAAAATACTGAAAATGCTTATAAAACAGAACAATGACCAATTCTAACCACATTAGAACATATTTTACCCAAAAAATGCTAATTTTGCCATTACTTACCCTAATTACTTACCCTCATGTCACTCCAAACCCATAAGAAACTTTTGTGCAGAACGCAAATGAAGATATTTTTAACAGATGCCTTGTGTATGCAAAAAACAGCAACAACAACAAAATTATGTCTTTATTCACAAATTATGTATCTCCAACGCATTTTCACAAAGCAGCATAAAATTGTCAGACAGCTCTGACGGCAACACAACACTGATGCATCATGGTGGTCTTGTGAACATTTTGTTTTATGTGTGAATAAGAATGCAATGTTTTTTGTGCATATAAACCATTCACATCACTTCATAAAATTAAGGTTAAACAACTGGAGTCACATGGATTACTTTAATGCTGTCTTTACTACCTTTCTGAGGCTCGAAAGTGGTAGTTGCATAAACTGTGAAATAGAGGGACAGAAATTTCTCAGATTTCATTAAAAAGATCTACATTTATGTTTCAAAGATGACCCAAAGTTTTACAGGTTTGGAAAGACATGAAGGTGAGTGCTGAAAATTTTTGGTTTAACTAACACATTAGGTAAATCTGTTCCCTCAGGGGCATCAGTAGATCTCTGCCTGACCTCTAATCTTCTGGTTCTTCTGCTCCTTCCACCATCCCAATCCTGGATTTTTGAGCCACGACAAAAGTTTCCACTTTGAATGCTTTAGCCTGGCTGCTTTTTTCTCCAGCATCTAAAATGAGAAAGACAACAAGAACCAAAATGTAAATGTTAAAAACAAACAAACAAACAAACAAACAAAAGAATGGGAACTGACTTACAGCAGAAGAAGAACAATTTTCTAGAATTTTCAACACAGTTTTATGTCACTTCCTATATATGCATCACAAATTTGAGTGAGTGAGTGATTATTAACTAATTAGTGTGTCGCGATTTAGCTCAAAGGGAAATGTATATAAATAATTACAATTAATTATGATTAATTACAATTATTTATATCAGCTGCCAGTAGTAACTGTAGCAGAATTAATTTTCCGTCAACTAATCTGTTCGTCCAGCGAACATTCAGTATACGTTTTATATCAACTCTAAGAAATGATATTTTCTTGGGCACAGAAAATAACTTCCTTAAAGTACTATTGCATTAGAGCATGTAGCTCGGATCGGAATCGTAAAGGGACATTAATTTGCAAGGCAGAATCAGAATCAAAACTCATGTAATTTGTGCACAAGAGTCTATTAACGAAGGACTAACACATAACTAATCTAAACAAACAAACATGAAATCATTCATACATGGGGGAAGGGTCAGTGAGAGGCAGTTAGAGAGACCAGAGAATGTAGCTATGAAAAGAGTCAGTTAACCACATGAGTGAAACTATCAGTGCTGTCTACAGCTTATACTAAACCTCTGTTTTGTTTAGTTAAATGTACGATACTTGCATTGCCTTGGTCGAGGAACAAGTGTCCAAATGCAGTCTCGGGTGAAAGTCTCGATGGTTTAGAGCAGTGGTGGTTTGGAATCGCGATCACGTTCTTCCGGGTCCGAAGAGTGATGAACTCCAAAGATGTTCTGACTCGATGGTGACTGGGAGTTTCTTCCCATGTGACAATTGAAGAAGAACCGAGAGCTGAGAGGGACCCAGCTGAAGTCCTGTGGTCTTTGGAGAATGGAAAGACAAGGCCGCAAGGCCTGGCGCAGCTTAGAGTTCCGACGAGTTCTAGCTCATCCTCCTCATCCTCTTAGGTTCTGAAAGAACTCACGTGAGACGAGTGAAGAAAGCTAAAAGCACGGAATAGAGAAATGTCTGTTCGAGGACATTTCATGAGGATGAATTCTGGGGTTGAGTAAAAGTGTCTGGCTCTTTGTGGTGAGAGCCATAGCTCTAGATGTTGGGGCCTGTTGGGGCCTGTCGGGCCCGCCGGGCACGGCCTGTGCCGGCTCAGGCTCCCTGTGGGTTCCTCCACAGGCAGCAATCGGAAGTTCTTGCAGAAGAGCGTGAAGAGAGTCAAGAGGAGTGAAGAGAGTCAAGAAAGAGAGAGAGGCGGACTAACGTTGGATGCCTTTAAGGTCTCTGGAGGCTGCGCCTCCAGGAGGTCCACGAACCAATGGTAACTTTCTCCTTTGGAGGGAAGGTTTACGACTCTTTGTCTGTGAGCATGGTATTTTGCATATGTAATTCGATTGGGTGTTGATGCAAAAACTAGTAAGGTTTCTTAAAACACTAATATGTTGCATAGGTATCAACATCTAATTTACACCATCTTTTAGATCATCAAAACACGAACTCAAAGAGTCCAAGCATGGCATAGGTGGGTTATACTACTAGTCATCTATCAGAACACATGCATAAAACAGTAGAAAGACAAATACAAATACAACAGACAAAATTAATATACAATGCAGTAATACTGTACACAATGACCTGGGCTATGTGTGATAGGAAGGTCAAAGAAAGGTTTGTCTGTGAATGAATAGGAAAGAGCCTATAGGCATTGTGTCTTTCTGATGGCAAATGTAGCATGGGCAGATGTGCATTCCTGCGGGCAATAAAACCTCTTATCAGATGGTCACCCTGGCAACGGAGCCCTTTCAGGGTGTTCGTTGCTTTAGGGGGTTGTCTCCAAAACTCCAGCATATAGCTGGGGTTGTTGGTTTTGAAGATTCTTTGTTAAATGTAACAAATAACTGTGTCTGATTGGTCCAGATGCTACAAGTGTGTCAGGGGTTCTTCTCAACTCTGGCCCTCAAGGTCCACTGCCATACAGAGGGTGCGTCTCAATCACCTTAATAGTTTGCTAGGTTGTGAATTGATATATTGTGTTCACAAATTCAGACACTGATAAGGACAGTGGCTCACTACACACTGGTGACTATTTCTGTTCTCACTGTACAGCATCACAACTGATATTTACACACAGCATTAAAACAAATATCTCCTTTAATGCCATTTACAGTACATTATGATAATTTAATAATAATTTATAAAAATTTGCTACATGAATGTGCAAGATTTCAGGCATAAATAAATTAGCTAGATTAGACATTACCTGTCTAGTGATGTATGTTTATGCTGAAATATGATGTTAGTTTGTGTTTTAAAATCAGTCACATGTCATTTTGTAGTGAATTATCTCTTAAGTTTTGAGCTTCAGAACTTCCTATAAGGGAACGTAGTGTGCATCAATGCTTCCTGGTTTTCAAAGCTATTTAGGGAGCACAAATTTCAGTGCACAGTAAAAATTTTGTGATTAAGACATCCCTTAACCACTGACTAAGGAGCAAGGGAACTGAGAGATACACACCCATAGTTTAGGTAACTTTAAAGTTATTAAAACTGAAGACCTTGATTAGTTTGTTCAGGCACACTGGACTAGGTTGGAGCAAAACGCTGCATGTAAGTGGACCTTGAGAGACAATGTTGAGATCTCCTGCAATATGTTCTGAACATGACAATTCAGAGAGGCAGGATGACTGCTAGTTTGATGACTTACAACTATGGTTTCCAGTCCTGGGCATGGAGGACCAAAGTTCTGCAGCATTTCTGGTAATCCTTGATCAGCTGCTCAGGTCTGCTTAATTGGTGTTGGAGCTAAACTTTAAAAAGAGAAAGAAGACAATCAATTATTATGTTTTAAAGTAAAACAAAGTTAAATTAAGTGTTTTTGATTAAATAAATATTATATAAATATGCTCAACATCTGAAAATGCACAGAAGAAAGCGATGTGTTTAATAAGAACTTTCAATCCACTGAAAAATAAGAAGCTATATAAAGTCACAGATGCATTTTTATTTATTCTTGTTAGTCTTATTATTATTCTTAAAATAAGTTATTATTACCTTCTGTTTTACTGATGATTTTGAGTCTCTGAAATAGAAAAGTTACATCAGTTATGAATGGCATACATCATATGTAGCGACATTTAATAGCGGTTTTAACACTGTGAGCAAAATACATACAAAGTACGACAAAATACAATAGAAACTATTATAATCAGTGATGCTGTCTACACTGGATGAGGCACGGCACAACATTACAAATCCCCGACAGCAAACTGATGCTGCGTTCTATTTATCATGTACTGACACAAAGTTCAATTGATTTTCAATAGTCGCTTTGGTTTGCATCCAGCATATACAGACAAACTACGTCACTGTGCATTGCATGCTTTGTATACAATACAAATCACCAAAGGGAAAAAAAAATTCTATCTACGTTAATATTTTTAAGAGCTTTTTTTTATGTTTTTGAATAAGTCTCTTATGTTCACAAAGAAAACTGCATGTATTTCATCATAAATAAAAACAGTAATGCTTGTTAATACACTTTAAAATAACTGTTTTCTATGCGAATATATTGTAAAATGTAATTTATTCCTGTTTTTGCAAAGCTGAATTTTCACAAGATTTCTGAAGGATCATGTGACACTGAAGATAACACCGTGTCTACATAGCTAAAGTCTGTCTACACTGGACGCGACAAAGCAACCGTTGCAAATCATCTGAACTTTGTGTGAGCAAGTCATAAATAGAATGCGGTAGCAGTTTACTGTCGGGGATTTGTCGTGTCGTGACGTGCCACATCCACTGAATGGTAGTGTATGTTTAAGATATTACTTACTAGTCATATGGTTCACAATGTCTAGGGATGTTCTTGGACAGGAGATACGCTCCAACTCTGGTGCAAAGCCATTAACATGGAAGAACATAAACAATCTGTCGCAGGGCCAACAATATTTATTATACAATGTCAGGTTTATTAGAAGTAAACTGTAGTAGAGGTAAAATGCAGAAAAGAAAAATAAATAATAAATAGAATATACAAAACAATACAATTTAATAACAGAATTTACATTTTTAGGTTGACTTATTTAATGCGCATATACAGTGTTACTTATGTTTGGACATCAAAGTCCTTTTAAAATAACTAACAAGCAAACAAACAAATGTATATAGATGTATATAATTTTGCTAAATAAATTACAGATGCATGATGATATAGGCTAAATATATTATGAAAGATGCATATAAAGTTATTTAATAAGCTTTCTCAGATCACCTGTGTTTTCTATATCTTTGTCACCAGGAATCAGGAACTTTTATTAAATCAGGAACTTTTTCTGTGTCGTAGAAGGTTTTTTTCCTGACACTTGTGAAGTCACAGGACAAGTGGAGTCAATATTTGTTTACCATGAAAAGTCAAAACGTGTTTAAAGTACTTTCAGCCCATTTTCCGAAGACAATAAACCATTTCTATAAAGTAAATATTCAACACAAGCGTGTCATTTACATGAAAGAACGTGTCAGGAACACATGTATGTACTATTTGTGTAATATTAGAGACTAAACTTACCTGAAATTTGTGAAAACAACAGTGGGAGACGTGTTTTGCTGCTTGCTGCTAATCATGCTAATAACATGCTAATGACATACTAATCATGTTAGTAACATGCTAATAACTTACTAATCATGCTAGAAACATGCTAGTAACTTACTAATCATGCTAGAAACATGCTAGTAACTTGCTAATCATGCTAGTAACGCGCTGATCTTGCTAACAACATGCTAATGACATGCTAATCATGCTAGCAAAATGCTTGTAACTTGCTAATCATGTTAATAACATGCCAGCAACTTGCTAATCATGCTAGAAAAGCAACTTGCTAATCATGCTAGAAACATGTTAGCAACATGCTAATCATGTTAGAATCATGCTAGAAACATGCTAGCATCTTGATAATCAGGTTAAAAACATGCTAGCAACATGCTAACAACTTGCTAATCATGCTAGAAACATGCTAACATTTTAAAGTTTTAAAACTTTTTCAAACTTTCTGGTCTGGCTTTCTCAAGCCAACCTAAAGTTTGTCTTGACAGACTTAACTATCTAGTTAAGTCATATTATCTTATAAAATACATAATGTAAATGAAGTAAAACACTTACTTAAATACATATTTTAAATGAGATAAGCACTTACTTCTAGTGTTTCCGTTTCAAAAGCGACCTCCACCTCAGCACTGCATAGCAATTAATATCTGTGAGAAAAATGTAGGATCATTTAGGGCGCACATCATATAAATATGATCATTAAGTAATATTATCTTAAAAATACATTATGTAAATGAAGTAAAACACTTACTTAAATACATATTTTAAATGAGATAAAACACTTCTAGTGTTTCCCTGTTAAAAGCGACCTCCACCTCAGCACTGCATAGCAATTCAGATCTATGAGAAATGTTTAGGTGCACTCAGCATATTAATATCATCATAAAGTAATATTACACATAATGTAAACAAAGTAAAACACTTACTTTTGGCACTTTCCTTGATAAAACCAACTTTCCCGTCTGCTCCGCGTTGTGATTGAAATAAAACATCTCTGAGAAAAGGTTTAAGAGAGCACAGCACAAATATATCACTATAAATCAATATGACGTTATGAAATACATATTTTAAATGAGATAAAACATTTACTTTTAGTGTTTCCTTGTTAAAAGTGACCACCTCAGCACTGCATCGCAATTCAGATGTATGAGACCTGACTGAAAGAAAATATCTCTCTGAAAAAAAGTTCAGGAGAGCACAGCACATAAATATTACTGTGAGAAACGTTTAGGTGCACAAAACATATTAATGTGGTCATAAATATTATACATAATGTAAATAAGGTAAAACACTTACTTTCTGTGTTTTCCTTGATTAAACTAACTTCCCTGTCTGTTCCGCATCCTGAGGGAAAGAAAACATCGCTCGGAGAAAAAGTTTAAATACATAAATACACATAAATTTAGCTATAAATCAATATGACGTTATAAAATACATATTTTAAATGAGATAAAGTTAACACTGCATAGCAATTGAGATTTTACACTTACTTTCTGTGTTTCCTTGACAAAACCAAATGCCCTTTCTGCTCCGCATCGCGAGTGAAATAGTGATGGGTATAGTTCTTGAACGATTCGTTCATTTTGAACGATTCTTTAATGTGACTCGGGACGAACGAGTCGTCTCGGGAAGTGATTCGTTCAGTCCCGCATGCGCAACATCCTATTAGGTTCTGTACTGGAATTAGTTCACCTGTTTCGAGTCTTCATATTTTTGGATTTGTTCGTTCACCTTATGGGACTGTAACGTGATGAACGAACGACTCGAACCCGAAGACTCGAGAGATGAACTAATCAATTCTCTTTCCGGCTCAGGCTTTGAAGGTTAAACTTATGGGGCTGTCACGTGATGAACGAACGACTCAAACCCGAAAACTTGTCAGATAAAGGTGCGTTCACGCCATATCGGAATTCCCGAAATTACGAGATTCCTACTTGTAAAAAGCGTTCGCGTCGTCGTAGAACTCGTAATTACAACTTGTGAACTGGGAGTCTTCTGAGAGCTACGACTTGTACCACATGACCGCTGTGCCACCTGAGCAATGTAGGCTATGTTT